>VZTV01038444.1:0-14153 GCA_013400875.1 Anhinga rufa
AAGCTAGTAAGAAAGATGACTTTTAATATATTGATGAAATCAAATTAGCATAGAGCAGATAGAAAGATCTTAGCCAGTCACGGTGTGCTTAAAAACGAATACACGGACAACTGAATGAAAGTGGAAGATACCTGGTATGGGGAATATTTGAGCTGATAAAGAAATGATAATTAAGGTTTTTTAACTCTGAATTACTTAGTGCTGTTTTGGAGAAATTAATATTAAGTACCCAAAGGTATTTGGCTATTCTGAAGCAGGTGTTCACTGCCGTCTTTAAAGTCGGGGTGGGGGGGTGAGGTAAGTTGTGTTGCAGTAACTATGGTGTTTGGAGAATGATGGAAAAATGTTCTTGTATGTTATGGTAGCCACTGTCTGCAGTGCATGAAACTGGATGTGGAGGGTAATGGATGTTGTAAAAACAAACCAGGGCTGTTTGTGAGTAAATGCAAAAATTGAGACTCTCTTCATTAAGTGTAGAAAGTGACAGTGTTTAGAGAGTGTAGTATCTGTGTAAACAATGTGGCTAGGGAACCTGGGAAGTGTTGTCTTAGAAGGAAGATTAAAGGAAGATACCAGCTTTATTGCCCTATTGTGATTTGTAGCTTCAGCTCTGTCTGCAGAGGCATCATATTGCAGGGAAGGAGGTAAAAGCCCATGTCTTGGTGGATGTGGAGAAGCTTTGTCAGCTGTCAGGGCTTTTTTGTTTCTGGTGCTTCATTAGACAAAGCAGATGCCATCTGTCTTTAACAGAGTTGAGATTTAAGAGATTATTTGCTACTATTATAGAGGCTCAATAACAAAATCCGATACCAAAAAATCCTCAAACTGAAGTTTATATTTAATCTGCAGAATTGTAAATTTGGAATGATACTGTATGTAGTGTAAAGAAGTGGTTTATCGACTGTAAATTTTGGTTTATAGCTTCTGCCATCATTTTAAATCCTGTGTTATCCCTACTCGCTGACTTAACAGTCAGAGGGCGAATATCTTGAGTGAAAATAATTTTAGATCAGTTGCCATGTACAGAAACTAAAAGGCTAAAATGAGATACTTTGATAAAAGGTGTTCTAAATTACTTGTTATATATAATAGCTATAATAATAAGAGGTTGATACAGCAGGATAGATTAATGTAGCTGAAAAAAACTGGTTAGTTGTGAAATGTTTTTTCCATATTACCTTGCTTACTAGGCTTTCTGTTAATGAATGAGTGCCATTATCCCTGAGATTTAATAAAGCATGGGAGAGTCAGTGCAAAAATTAATGTTTTGATAGGACGAGACATGCTGAGACAGTGAGTTGTTCCAAGTCATGCTGCAGGTGGGGAGTGCATTCAGTTATTGAGACAGACTCACACCCTTCCTTACATGTTTATAGAACCAGACAGGGGTTCCACTACAGCTTTCTGAAAGTAATTCTTGAAGTAAAGCTAACTATTTGTGTACAATCCGTACATAAAAAGAATTTTTGTGTTGGCATTGCACTCTGTGTGGTCTGCATTTCTTCAACAATACTATGTTATTTAGTTTTGTTTTTTTAAGGATCAGTGAATCTGTACTAGCTTGTTGGGCGGTTGTTATGAAAACTGATAAGCTTTTTTCAGTTAAAATTATATTAAATGTGAATTTGAATACATTCTTCAGCTGTATTGACTTTGAAGAGACTATCTTTTTCTTTGGATTTCCATTTATTTTATTTTCTCTAAAAATATCTAAGTTCTTAATTATTTTTTTATCTGGCATATGATCTGGATTGCCATTTTCATCTGTTGTCATTAATGAGGCTTCCTGCTGGTTTTTGTAGCTTTATAGTTCATACCTTGTGAAAGAATCAATTTGTTTCAGCGCAGATTCCCACATTAACTATTCTTAAATTACTTTTTTTGCTCTGCAGAGTAGGGGCTGATCAGTTTTTGCAATTTAATCTTCACGGTCATTGCCTATTCATGATTTTTCTACTGCTGCATTAGATAATCTGATCATTTGTAGATAGCTGCTTTCTAATTCACTCATACGCAGTTGACTTCACTTGCCGTTTGTACATCCAGTATACTGGAATTTGACTAACATTTGACCCAAAGCTGTGCGATTTCAATGTTTTTAATTACATACTCTCTCTATACATACATATATATATATATAATGTGATATATATATTTTCCAAATAGAGCAACAACCATCATTATGTATTTGGTCAAGAGAACATAAAGGGCAGGTAAGTCTGGAGGTGAAGGTGGGTGCAGAAGAAAGGGACAGTGCAAATGATTTAGATGATTCTGGGAATGCTTTTATGCAGCAGCTCTCTGGAAAGCGGGAATGGGGCCTCTTGGCAGAGGGCTAGCAGAGGGGAATCTTTTGTTCTTATCTGCAGCATCGTTTCTATGCTGGATTCATCAAAGCTCAGAACCTTTTATGAATGTTGGTTTGTAATACACAGCAGTTAGTATGTGTTCATTTCATGTGCCAAATAAGCTTGAAAACCTGTGTAATGTGAGTAGTCAACAGACTAAGCTTCAGACCCGGCTGTGTGGATGAAAGAGGTTGTCCTTAAAACTGCTTAGTTTGTCAAAAATGCATTAAAGGGTGAGTATCGGCTAGCTCAGCTCGTGGATCCAAACAGGCTTGGGAACTTCTACACAAGCTGTTCTACTGGCAACAGTTGTGGTCATGGGCTGTAAAGAGTGAGTAAGCAGTAATCCCTTCAGCTGTATGCAAAATGTGTAGGTGTCTGTACCAATGCTCTTTAACTGACAACCTCTAGCTCGTGTGCTGCCTGCAAGGGAGAACAATGAATGTCTCGCCAGCAGTCAAAAACATTAAACTTGGGGCAAAGTCTTTTGGAAGTTCACAGAGCTGTAACTTGAATGCGGTGTGGTGTCATACAGGGGAGGCTTGCAGGCTCCTCAGTCTGCATGTGTGTTGTGCTGCAGTATAAAAGGGGTTAAGAAATTGGGGGGGTGGGGGGTTTAAAGTTGTGGATGGTGAAGTGGTTGCACTCTAAAACATGTCAAATATTGCTATTATAACTCTGAAACATATATGTAAGTTTATGAATTCTTAAATGTAAGCAATAATCTTGAACTTGATTAATCATCTTTATTATGGGTAGCCTAATAGTACTGAGTGCTAAATACTCTTAACTGTCACAAGGCTGAGATTTGAAGCTCTGCCAGGAGAAGAGTTCAACACAGTGAAGATTTTCCAACTTGTTAAATCTTGGTTTAAACAACCGATTTAAAAAATCAAGTAGTTTTAAGACACCAAATTAAAACCGTGATTTAAATTGGTTAATATTGGGAAGCATGATGAATTTTTATGTAAAGAACTTGTACCCAGGCATGCTGGGGGAAAAAAAAAGGTACTTGAAGTGCTTTTTGCTGGATATAATTCCATCAGCCTTCTATATTCTTCACATAAATGTAAGTTGCTTTACCCTCAGAAGCACTTTATATTCTGTAGCCCTAATTAAAACAGTGCCTTATTCACACTGTGGGCCTGCTAAGTGATTTGTGTCATTTAATATTGTTTCTCAGAGTTTGTTTCATTCAATATAAAACCCCAAATCCCATACATGACTGGATACTAGTCTGTATTTTTTATAGAAATAGTGACACATCCCATAATTTTGCTACTGCAACTCTAGTCTTGTGCTGTACCTTTAAAAAAAAGTCTTTTTGACCATATGTTCAAATAACTTGGGCCTTATTACTAAAGGTACATAAGGGGAAAAAATGTGTGTTAACAGGAGAGAGTTCTGCCTTGCTTATTTCTGGGAGAGCCTGTATGTGTGTTTGGGGGAGGGAAGGAAACGGGCCGTATCAGTGGTAAAATCATGTTGTATGAAGTGCATAGCTTTTAATGAGCCATTCTCTTATCTAATGTTACATACTAATATAAAGCAAGTTGGCTGTAAAACTTGCTTTAAATTTTAATAAATTGCAGAAGAGAGAAATGGTAACTTCTGGATATGAGTGCATCTAGCACAGCCAACTAAAACCGAATTCCAGTATTATAAATTTTAAAACAAATCTTTGTGGCTTGGATTTTTAAGCTGGCACGATAGACTTAAATTTTTGGGACATAAATTTTCCTTCCTCTCCTCTGTCTGAATCAATCTTACTGAAAAAGAGACAGAAGATTTGGATTTGAGAACACAACGAAAATAACAGGAACTGAGACCAATAGAGGTGACTAATCCTCTAATTACTTTCTCTGAACACTGGGAATTGTGCTGCAGAATATCCTTCAGTACAATCTAGAGTAAGCTAAATTTATTCCATTCCGAAGCTATAGAAGGAGGGATTTTGCTGCCAACTCAGAATAGTAATGGGCCGTGGTGGTCTTTATCTGATAGAATTAAAACAGATGTGGCTACACTGCCAAATGTCCATCTACAGGCTCGAATTTTCCTGGGTGTTAATTGCCCTGTGCCCACTCTTTCACACCCTGGGTTTTGAAATTTAACTAAAGGTTCAGATAGGTAGAGCACTGGGGGCAGGGCCTGAGGAAGTGGCACATTTGCAGCAGTGACTTTTCATGTCCGACTGACCTATAAAAGTGCTGTTTGGCTCCACTCTGATATCAAAGGTATTTAGTGGCAGACATGACCTATATCTTGGCTTAAGTGCTCTCACACAGTTCTTTTGACTTACTTTACTCTAGTGTACTGTTGATATTGAAATCTTCCTGGTCTGGTATTCCATGCTGAAGTTAGTAAATAGACAAAGATGCTGATGTTAAATACCTGGCTTTCAGTTGAACCTCCCTGTATTTTGAATGTATTTTGTAAACCTAGCTGTTAGCTTGGACTGTAAAAATTTTTGGAGTGAAAGCCAGGGGGAAAACATTCTGATAAATGAATCGATTTGGTTGCTAACACTTTGTTACATAGTTCAGGTGGGTGACTAAGAATGGGATACGTGCTTGCTGCTTTCTCACTCTCCTTCTCAATTTGCCAGATGGAGTGGCAGTACTAGTTAGTGCGTACTCCCAGAGGCATGCAGTCTCCTGCATGAAGAGATGGTCTGTCTCTCTTTTTTCCTGGATAATTAAAAAAAAAAAGTCTGGGAATCAGGGCCAGACTTCTTTTCAGTTCTGTACATATTCAGAGGCAGCACTGGAAGGGCTTCCAGTCAGCTACAGTTTGAAATGAGCTTGGCAACTGCACATATAGTGAAGAAAGCTCCTTGCTTCCCACTTGTTAGCAAGTTGATTTTTCAACTCCTGTGCGGCGCATAAATCGGGATTGCGTTTTGACTGCTGTTTAGTGTGTTATTGTGTTGACTTAAATCCCTTGAGTAGCTCAGTTAAGTGGAGTTGAAACAAAGACAGTGTGTGCATTTTAAAATCATAGAATCATAGGATGGTTTGGGCTGGAAGGGATCTTTAGAGGTCATCTAGTCCAACCCCCCTGCAGTGAGCAACTTCAACTAGAGCAGGTTGCTCAGCCCCGTCCAAGCTGGCCTTGGATGTTTCCAGGGATGGGGCATCGACCACCTCTCTGGGCAGCCTGGGCCAGGGTCTCACCACCCTCACTGTAAAACATTTCTTCCATATATCCAGTCTCAATCTACCCTCCTTTAGTTTAAAGCCGTTACCCCCTGTCCTATTGCCACAGGCCTTGCTAAAGAGATCGTCCCCATCTTTCCTACAGTCCCCCTTTAAGCACTGGAAGGCCGCAATAAGGTCTCCCTGCAGCCTTCTCTTCTCCAGGCTGAACACCCCCAGCTCTCTCAGCCTGTCTCCACAGCAGAGGTGCTCCAGCCCCTGATCACCTCCGTGGCCTCCTCTGGCCCCGCTCCAGCAGGTCCATGTCCTGTCTGTGCTGGGGGCTCCAGAGCTGGACGCGGCGCTGCAGGGGGGTCTCACCCGAGCGGGGCAGAGGGGCAGAATCCCCTCCCTCGCCCTGCTGCCCACGCTGCTGGGGATGCAGCCCAGGGCACGGCTGGCTGTCTGGGCTGCCAGCGCACATTGCCGGCTCATGCCCAGCTTTTCGCTCACCAGCACCCCCAAGTCCTTCTCTGCAGGGCTGCTCTCAATCTTTTCATCCCCCAGCCTGAACAACTAAGTTGTGTAAGGAATGTGAGTAAATTCTGAACTTTACACAGGAAGAGGCTTGGTGATATGTATAAAAAGCAGAAAGATTAAAATGCTTTTGTTTACTGTATACTCATAGGACTCCAAAAATACCCCAAAATGATCATTTCCCACATGTGAGATGTGTAGTATTAGCTTGGATGCCACTTCTTTTACCGCAGTGTTAGCATACTGCGAGCCTGCTTGTCAGACCTATCGCCTTCATCCACATAGGAGACAGATTCTACAAATGTACCCTTCTGTGCCTTCTGCCCCCAAGATGTCTTGCAGTAAAGATGCTCTGGTTGAAAGGTGGGCTTAACTTGCTGTTCCCAAGAGCTACTGTCAGTAATATTTGTCCAACTTGGTTCAAGTACCAGTTGAACTATTCTGCAGGATTTTTTTTGTTGGGGAAAATACTACAAAGTCCACTTTGTTGCAACGACTTGTTGCGATTTCTGTAGGTTTCTGCAAATTCTGAGATCTGCAATCTCACACCAGTAAAAAAGAATCTGATTGCTTTTGGGTGTGTTCTATCGAAGAGTGCTTTCTGTCAGGACAATACTTTAGTGTGAAGTCTAGAAAGCAGCTTCTGATCCTTGTTGGGCTTTATAAAACGTAACTGCTTTCTAGAAGCACTAAATGGCTTTTTGGCAAGAGGAAGTTCACTTTTTTCCTCTTGAGATTTTTGTGCAGCTGCTTAACAGGTCTGTTAAGGTAACTGTCTGGAGAGTCTTTGGCTGTCTTAATGTAAAATTGATTTGTGTCAGATTGAATTTATGGTTTCTGGAAGCTACAGAATGATATGCAGCTTCTCCTCTTGTATTATGTGCTCTCCTTTGGCAGGCAGGCTTAGATTGGTGCTCATGGGTGCTTTGATTCACAAGCATTCACTACTGATGCG
Organism: Anhinga rufa; assembly: GCA_013400875.1. Taxonomy (NCBI): domain Eukaryota; kingdom Metazoa; phylum Chordata; class Aves; order Suliformes; family Anhingidae; genus Anhinga; species Anhinga rufa. Next base: position 6,978 of record VZTV01038444.1, read on the forward strand.
CCAAGTGTACAAATCTTTCAGTTTGTGTATTGATAGAAGCCCTTGAGGGGACTTTATCACTGTATTTTTTTGTCTGTTTCATAGTTAAAGATTCTAATTTGTGGCTATTTTGTGTGCTTGGCGTATCCAAATACATAAGTGTAGCCAGGCATCTGCTGCTTTTGTTCCTGATGTATATAAATGAATTGTAGACTGTTGGCACCAGAATGTTCAGCTACAAACACTGTTGCATCCTTCTCTAATTACTGATATTTTTGTGGGAGTATCAAGAGTTTTGGGGGATGTGCTCCAGCTGCAGTGGCAAAACCATGTTTATGCCTTCATGTTTAAATTTATAGGCTTGTAATCTTCCAGAAGAAATCCTACCCTTAGTGAACTAATGCCAGGAGTTTTGGGGTCAGAAGTTTTGCTTTCAGAGGGTCACACATCGGGGAAAGTCCTACTGATCTTTGGTATGTGATCTTAATACAGTGAGCATCATATTCAACACAGCTCTGGGTGTAGAAGGCTTTTTTCCAGTCAACTATTTAGTCCCTTTCTCCCTAAAGGGGCTGTAGCTGAACTGTCTCTGGTGCAAAGTCTCTTCAGCTTCCCTTGCTTTTAAACAAGAAGGTTTCTTAGGCTTCTTTATGTGGAGATGATGAGAACCAGCTCCATTATATGAAGGTAGTAAGCCATAGTACTACCCAAGTCCTAGCAGCGTGAGCAGGACCAGCAGCTCTCAGCAGAGCTCAGCTGCTTATCTCTTCCTTTATTCCCTGTTTGTTGCAGGTAGAGGACCTCAAATGCTCAGCGTGTTTATTGTAAGAGGCGTTGTTCCAAAGCAGTATCCTGGCAGGAGGAATATGTTCAACTTTTTGGTCCTACTTTTCTAGGCTGTTTTGAGTCCTTTTCACAAATGGCTATACAATTCTCTGCAAAAACACTTTGCAAATTCATGCCCATATGCATTTTTCTTTTAGATAGTGGTATGACTACATGGTGGGCTGAAGATGAAACAGGAACAGATGTCTCTTCCAAAAAGTGTCCCAATCAGTCAGTTGTAATCTGTATCAACAGGTACATGGAAATCTAACCTGTAATATAGTGGGCTGATCTCTAGATACTCCATAGTGATCAGCTGAGATAATGAAAAGAGAATCCCTGGTGGAGTAAATAAGTTGTACTATGACTACTTTTTCTTTTTTTATAAAGTATGAATAAATTATTGTTGGCTACCAATACACGAACTGTGAAATTTAGAGGGATATGTACATACTGACAGTCTGAAACAATTGTTCAAAAACCAGTTAAGGTCATGTACCAAAAGATGAAACTTGGTACAGGACAGTTATAAACATATATGTCTCCTGGGTTTCCAAAGCAGGTGAAATGTGTACTCAGTGCGGGACTGCAGCAGGCAACTCCGGAGCAGTTACAATAGAAAGCGTAGCAGCAACATGCAGGCAGCAATTTGCCCAAAGGAGCATTCTGGAGATTGGGGCACATGATTTATGCTGTGGGTGGTTGATGTATCTGACACTGCCGCAGCTTTGTGTTATGCCTCTGAGCTGTCTCTAGCTCTAGTCTGCTTGGGGAGGAAATTTAACAAGCTGATGAAAGGAGGAAAACTACAGGCTTTATTTCAAAGGTGGATGAAAGATCACTTGCAATATAATGTTACTGAACACAGATGGAAGAAAATGGAAGGGGAAAATAAAGGTTTTAAGGGTTAGAAAAGCAAAAGGTGAGATTGGGAGGAAAATGATTCACAGGTTAGGTAGGTAAAGTGCTGATTCACAACCACCAAACGTTTGTGGTTTACAAAACAATTCCTGAGCTACTGTATCATATAGCTGTGACTGTTAGTATAAACTGGCACCTATTTTGAGCTGCTTTTAATAATTTTGAGCTGCTTTAGATATTAAGTGGAACAACAACTTGGGCTGCTTTACCAGAGCTGGTCAGGTGTCCTAGGTAGGGCTTGGGTCTAGTAAGTGGCTGCAACATTGATGGTTTTGGCCACCTAACTTTAATCTGTGCAATTCAGTGAACACCCACCAAGTGTTTTGAAGATATGTTTCGAATACTCGCTTTTGTCTGAGGAGTAGCCTACTCTGTGTTTATTCCCTGGAATAACAGCATGCAGTCTCTCAAGCCCTGCCTAGCTTTACAATAGCTTATCTAGAAATACTTTTAGATAGTTGCCTCCTTGTTGCGGTACCCAAAATAGAGACTTACGGGAATGGCATTTTTTGATGCCTCTTCTGGAGAAAGGGTGATGTGCGCTGTAGTGGCTGGTTGTCTAAAACTGCACATCAACACAAATTCAGCAAATGGAGAAAATCGTTTAAAATCTGCCTATTGACTTGATAAATGGTAAAGTGCTTGAGCAGTAGCACAGAACCTGAGGTGCACTTGTAGCAGATGGCTTTGATGTACACAAAGGACTTCTGTCCCTTCTGCCCCCTCCCCTTCGCATCGCTAAGCTCATCACAAAAAGGTACATAAGAACAAACTTGTGAATGCTTTGAAAGCTATACAAGCTTGAAATGTAAATAAACTAGGCTGCTGAAATTGTTCCTGCACAGACACTGAGTCCATGCACTGTGAGTTTTGGGGAGGGTGATTTGCAGTCAGCGGATTGAAGAGAGGTGGCCTGCAAGTTACGTGCATCAACTGGTTTATTATGGCTGGGGTCGCAGGCAATGCCACACATATGTAGTTTTAAACTGTTTCTTTAAATGTCAAATATTTGTTGTCCAACTACTTGTTACATATGCGGTTTTAGCTTCCCCCAGTCTGTTTGTTAGTGCTTGGATCTTTTATAAAATGAACAAAACTAAATGAAACCAGTAAGAAGTTTGTAATGTTTTTATAGTTAAATGGTGTTTTTTGGAAGGCAAGCGTTGCTCTATGGAGTTTACCACGTACTGAAGAAAAAGGAATAATGTGCCTGTAGCTAGTTGCAACATCAGTATATGTAGTCAACATTTTTGTCAGAAATGCTCACTAAGTGCTATGTACAAAATTTAATTAATCTCTTTATGGTGACATATTCTTTCTTCACCTGCATTAGCTGACTCCTGGTCTTGGCATTTTTTGACCATTTCCTAACACTTATTTAGTTGTCAAGAGAATATTGACAGCTGAAATATTAGAGACGGACAGGGACTTAGCATTGGTATTCAAAAAATGTTGTTGCAGTTCTAATGCAGACACTTGTTTATAAGGCAAGGAAGGAAGAACATTGAAGGATGGGCTTGTATGGAGCTGTGCAGGAAGCAGATGCAGACTTGTTCAACAGCTGGGCCTGTGATTCTGGTTGGTACAGTCATTTTAGCCCCTCCTGTAGGCACATGAAGCCTGTATGGTTCCCATGATAATGAGTCTTTATTTTCTTCACAAAAGGCTAGAGGAAAATTGTACATAATAGCTGTATCAGTAGCCAGAGGTCAGTGTAAAGTTTCAGTGTTACCGAAATCTAGTGTTACAGAAGCAGTAATCCTGGTCAATTACTGTTAGGTTTAAGTTGAGACAGATTAAAATTGCAAGCAGTCTTTAGTTAATGTTATATGAATTGACATTTGTTATAATCTGCTGGGAAACTTCCTAAGTGGGCACACTTTTCTGATGCAGGTGAAATGTCAGTATGTCACGATCATGAGCCTTTGTTGTGTTTTCTTACGGTAACCTAATGTCTGATGGCTCTGGCAGTCAGTCTGTCCAAGAATCCAGTGGAAATGTGATGTGTTCTTTGCTTTAAAATTATTCCTTCCTTGCTAGCTAAAGCTTCCTTCTTCTCTTAAGTTGCAAGATCTTTTGTCTGATGTCCCTGAGTGTTGCTTGTGTTCTCTTTTTATAAAAGAAATTGAAGGCCGACAGCCAAGTAAGAAAGCATTTAACTCATGAAGGCACTGCTGTCATTAATTTTAAACACGTCATTGTGGTGTTGGTCAGCTTGACTACCAACAAAGAAAACTAAAGTGTTCCCATAAATCATTTTATTGTCCTAATCCAACCTAATTAACTAAACTGAAACTCCTGTTCTCATGGAGCAGCCTTTCCTGTGAGACATCTGCCTCTTTTCTTAATGGATTTTAGCCTTCACTTCTGCTATAGTGCAGAAGTGTGGGTAACCATAATAATGGTAAGTCCCTCCCATGATCTTTGGGGAGCTAGCTAGGCGTAAGTGACCTGTGAAGTTTTAAATTTCTAAATGCAGAGGGTTTGGGTTTTTTTCTTGGAAACACTGTCAGAAGAAAGCGGCAAAATCTTCATTTCCAGAATCATGTAAGCAGCAGCCCAAGAGCTGTGCGAATTTTGGGATCTGCTTCTCTAGTTCACTGACATGCTCCTTACACAGAAGGTTTGACCTAATAGTGTTAACGTAGGCATGCCGTGAGCTCCTGTCCTGTTCTTGAACTCTGCGGCTGAAGATGACCAAGGGAAATGAGCAACTTTATCAGAGAGCTGCAACACACCCAAAGATGCTCCTAGAGAGGGAACATCTGGCTGAGCGTAGATGTAAATCTGTGTGGTAGATAATTGTAGAATCTATTACTAAAACAATTAGTATAACTTTTAGAGAAGGAAAAAAACCAAACCCACGTGTACATTGCAAGCCTTTCTTCAGGTTTGATCCTTCAGGCAGAATGCTTGCTATACCTTTCTGTCTGTTGGTGGTCAAAACAGTGGCATGCTTATTACAGAAGACAAATTTTAAGAATATAAACTAGTTCATAACTAGTGACTAGTCTTGACTATTCTTTCATAAGAATATAAACTAGTTCATAAACTATGTGCAAAACGGGCTTTCAGAGCTCTCAGAGTAGCCCATAAAAAAAGGAGTGCAAGGAAAATGTGGGTTTTCTTGCTCCACTTGGAGAAATCCAACACTGGTATAGTTAACCTCTTAAAGAAGAATTCCATCTTGGGGTCAAATTAATTTACAGGCTTTTTTGTATGCTCTTGCAGAAGGGGTGGTCTGCTGCCGTTTTGCTTCCTTGTAGCTTGCCGGTCGATGACGGCATTTCTGGAGATGCGTTTGACGCTAATCTGTCATTATGCAACAGGAAACAGCTGAGGTGTCAGATGTAGTGACCTTTCTGCTGGTTTCCAGGACAGTAGCCACCTCTGCCATCTGTGGTTTGGAGTGAGGGGGCACTCTCAGTGGAGTGGTGTCACCCAGCGCCATGCCCGCTCCTGAGTGGCGCTGTACCTTCGCAAATACGATGGTGTGCATCACTGCCAGTCAGTTGGGCCTATGCCCAATCTGCTCAAGACTTATTTTTAAGTTTTGTGTTCCCTCCTTTCTCTGTATCTCTGCTAAAAAAGCAGAGTACCAAGAAATACTGGGTTTTAAATGAAACCTTTGTGTATTCTTATTCCCCTTACCTGCAAGGTGTTTTTATATGTGGGGTGAGGGAATTCTACTTTCTCACTTCCTGAAATGGTGGTAAAACTGGTAGCAGCTACCTTTCCAGGGGAACGAGTGGAGAGCAAAGAATTCGGGTGGGCTGGGATGTTCCAGGCGCTGGCTGACTTGGCAGTGTTGCTGCTGGGAAAGCAGTCTCTGTTTGATCTTATTCCTTTGAGACCTGACAGATTTGTAAGCCATAGCCTTTAGCTGCCGCTTTGATTGCGAGTGCAGAGTGCTGGAACGAGGTTTTGCTCTCAAAACGGAGAGAAAGGAGGAAGAATGATAAGTGTGTGTAAGGAGGCAGGGGAAAAACCAAGGCCAAGTGTAATTCTAGCCAGCGGGAAGGATATAACTGAAAACTTGAGGAGCTACTAGCAAAGCTTTTTTGTTTTTTAATTGCTTAGGCCATGTTAGCATGGGGGTGAGATAGTGGGGCTTCTCAGATGCAGCTCTTTCAGTCTCTGGTAACATATGGCAGTTTTGATGACCCTGAATCACTGGAATGCACATCTCAAGGCAGTGGGGGTAGCTGTGGCATTTACTTTGAGCGATGGGGAGGAGAGGAGCCTTCCTCTTAAGGTAAAGGGGCTCAACATATAGTGAGGCTTGCAGCTGCTGCATACTGTCCTGCAATGTGAAAGTTCTATGGACATGCTCGTGCAAACACGAGCTCTGTCTCGGGAAGATGCTGGGGAGATCTCTCCCTTCGTGCCAAGTGGAATATGGCACCTCAGGTTTCCCTTGTTGCTTTCATTTGGCATTTGGACTTTTTAAAAACTCCTCAGCCCAGGTGTGGACATAGTCACTAGCAGTGGAATTATTTTGGAAAAAAATCTCTTTCTGCTGTTATTTGTCCCCTCTATTCCTCCACAGGATTTTTGTCAGTTAGTCTCTACTTTGCTGTTTCCTCCAGAGGGAATTACTTGACATCACCAGCCTGAGACAATTAACTATATAAAACTGTCGTGTAGGCAGCTGAATTAATCTAGCCTGTATCTCCCCACCAGCATTCCTACTGGACAAGAGGTGGCATATGGTATGGCCAGTCTGGAGCCACATGTTTCTGATTTGTTTGGCAGGCTCAGGCTATATACATCAGTGAGGTTTTTCCAGCATTTGTTTCTGTTGGAGAACTAATTTAGTGGGTGTTTTGTTTTTCCTGTGCTGAACTGCTGATTTTCATTAAATTTTTAAGAACCTAAGAGATATGAAAGAACTGCTCTCAAACTAAGCTGAAGTTGACCCACACACTCAAAAGTTTGGTGAACTCTGACTACAACCTTTGAAAATACACACTGTTGCTCTGGTGGATCTTGGCAGCCTTGAGGTGGAGGTGAAGAGAGAGGTATGGTTTAGTGCCTGGGTTTTGTGGTTTTAGTGTTTTAGTTCCTGCCCCCGGAAGGTGGACGTGGTGGTATCTAGTCTGAAACTCTGAAGTCATCTGCTAGAACTTGTGATGCTGCCGATTGTCTTGTGAGAGTCAGGGCTTTTCTCACAATTTCAGTTGCAGCAGCAGTGCAGTTATGTGACAGCACGTCCTGGTTTTGGCTGGGGTAGAGTTAATTGTCTTCCTAGTAGCTGGTACAGGGCTGTGTTTTGGATTTAGTATGAGAATAGTGTTGATAGCAACAACTGAAACATCAGTGTGTTAAGTGGTGCTTACACTAGTCAAGGGCTTTTCCAGCTTGCCATGCTCTGCTAGGTGCACAAGGGGTTGGGAGGGGACACAGCCGGGACAGCTGACCCCAACTGACCAAAGGGATATCCCACACCAT
>VZTV01038444.1:14214-24608 GCA_013400875.1 Anhinga rufa
TTTTATCATTGTTGTTGTTTTATTTTCCTTTGCTGCCCTATTAAACTGTCTTTATCGCAACCCACAGGTTTTACCCCCCTTCCCCCATTCTCTCCCCCATCCCATCCAGGGCAGGGTTAGGGTGAGCAAGCGGCTGTGTGGTGCTTAGTTGCTGACTGGGGTTAAACCACGGACATCAAGGGGCTTTTTGGGGGGAAATCCTACTGGTGGAAAAAAAAAGTCTGGAAATTTGAATGCTAAAAGCAGTCAAAAGGCAAACTTACTGTTTTGGTTGCTACAAACCAGTTTTAAGGGGGTTGGGGCAATCAATCTCCAGACTTTTCTGGGACTTGTGTGGTTCTGTAGCTCCTCAAGCTGTCAAAAGCCGTCATGATTTTGCCTGTGGCTGCATTCCACTTACAGTACTGTTTTATTAAGATACTTACTTTTCACTTATAGTCATTGTGAATAGTTCAAAGGTCTTCTGTTTTGTGTAGTTCCTGAAATACTGTTACTTTTTTCTTTTTTTTTTTTTTTTAACTTGGAAGTGGCCAATTGCTTTGAGACCAGCAATTAAAATGCCTGTAAAATGTCTTTGAATTGGAGGAACTGTCGGTGCTGAGCAGACTAAGAAAGCACACAAGCTGAAACATTTCTCATAATGTTGCTAGTTTTTTTTGAAAAATAACTACACAATTCCAGGAAATGAAATGCAGCATTTCACACTGAAAATATCTGGGTTTAAATAGTGGAAAACAAAGGGGAGGGGAAATCGGATGAGGAAGAAAAGCTGGGAGGGGAAAGGAGCACACACAGAAAGAAAGATTGTCCTACCCTAATAATTCAGAGGAGTTACTGACCCTGGTCAGCCTAATGGGATTTATTAACATATCTAAGCCCTAAGTTCTATAGGTGTAGGACATGACCTTATGAAGTAATTCTGGGAGTTCTTATATTTCCCCCCTTGGTTTTTCCATTGGACCTTACCACTTTCAGTTTTGGGTCTCACCAAAGTTTCCATCTGATGCAGTATCTTGTGTGCCCTAAGCTTATGCTCTTGTCAGACATCTTTGCCTGGGAACTTCACCCGGTTGCTGGCGGTCAGTGCTGCGCAGACTGGCTGGAGCCGAAGCCAAGACCATCGTGTTAACGGTTGCCGATGGGCCTGTAGTCCATTGTATCTGCAGCTGCAACACACTTTTGTGGAAATGAATGAAAACTTTGTGTGTGAAAGCTATTACTTTCTTGTGTTTGAAATGATGATATTTGCTAATCGGAATATAAATTGATTATTGCTGGGTTATGCTTAAAATGCAAGGTGTAAGGGTCTCCTGTTCATCACTTTATTCCATTTATATTCTGGGAACACCCGAGACCTGCTCAGGGCTCGAGATCCCCTTGTTAGTTGTCAAACACGCATGGAGGAAAAGCTCTTGATACGCACTTCAGACCTACAGTTCAGTGTCCCAGCAGGGCACAAAGTGTTAGTGACTTCATTTGAATTGCATCTCGAGATGCTGTTTGTTCTCGCAACATACTGTGTGCCAGGGTAATAGTTATAACAAACCACGATAAATTTAAACAGGGAAACTTAGAATCTGCGTACTACTGATTACCAGAGATTTTTACCTCACTTTTCAGCTGTTACAACTGTTGGAACAAAATAAGGGAAACTTGACTTTATGGCTTGAAGTTTCATTAAAAGCTTTGTTGCAGGAAAAAAAGTACTGGAAGGGGCTGGGAAAGGTCATCTTGCCCAATCCTTTGCCTCCAGGTATTATCACCTAAGCCTAAATCTTTAGCAGCTGTTGGAGCTGCTCAGAGCTTTCAGCAAGAGGCACATTGTAAAAGTAGTCTCTAATCTGTTGCTGTAAATGCACGTGCTTTACAGAAAAGAATTTGTCTGTTATGTTTTTCCAATAATTCTGTGTCAAATGCTTTTGCTAACCCTTAGTAGGCTTTTAGTATGCATGTAGGTGTTTTTAGTACTTCTAACATTTAGTAAGATTTTTAATGATTTGTTTAATAATTGATCTGTAGCTTTGAGATCATTTAGACTTTTGTGAGAGAAGACAGACAGATGAGTAGAATATATTTAGTTGCTTAGTTTAATCATCCCCATCTGTGAATTTTGTAGGCGAAGAACAGCATGAAGGAATGGAGCTAGTGGAGGAACCTCCTCTGGAAAATTACCCCCCTTAGCAGCAAACTGGAGAAAGCTTTAATTAACCTATTAATTCAATACTTGAAGTACCTCCAAAGTGTTTTCTGAGCCGTAAAAGTCATTACCTTTCATAATTGTGTGCAGTTATGTGGACCTTATATTTACGTATATTTCCTGTTAGCGAATAGGTTTAGTTTCTCAGCTTGTTTCTCCCTGTTGCAAAGCTTTTGCTAGTGCATTTGCATTGGACAGCTAGTGCAGTTACACTTTGACAGCGGTTAATCATTTGAAGTGAGTGTTAGTCTTTAAGCTTGAGAAAGGATCATCAGTGCCACAAAAAATTTGTATGCTGAGTCTCAGGTTTTGCTGGGATTGCTGGGCCCTGCCCCTTCTTGTGGATCTCTGCTAGGGCAGCTGTCCTCTATGTTTATCAAGGAAAGCTGTTTCTCACTGTTTCTTTGTGAGTTGGGACTACTCCTGTGTTGGGGTGATGTCTGTTCCTTTCTGTGAAGTAGTTGCTAGTCTAGTAAAACCTTTTTGAAAAAGGCAACCTAGAGATGTAAACCTGAAAAGTCTTAAAGAATTCAGTCCTAGTCAGATACAGCAGAATAAGAGGAGTGTCCTCTTCTAGTCTTGTTTTAAATAATTAAATGCTATTTGGTCTTTGCCACATCCATATCTAGAGTATCAGTTTCCTTTGGCAGGTAGTAAGAAGTACCCTTTAATGGAGAAAATCAGGTTGAAAGTGCTTGCTCTTTGTCACCATTGATAGAAACCTGCTAGGCTCTATTTGATATAACTAGAAATCTGCTCAACTGTAATGATATCCCTGCCTCTGAAATCCTGGCACTTCTAACTGGAAATCAACTGCATTGCTTATTTGCTTTAAAAACCAAATAAACCAAAGAACCCGAAACCTCAGGTCTTTGCAGGGGTACAAGTTCCTCTGAGGGTTAGGAACTTTGTTCTTTCTCTGAAATTATACTATGTGTTTGGAGTCTTAAACTATGAAATTGGTAGGTATTGTGTACTTTCAAACTAGGAGCAAACAAGTGCAGCTTGGGGTTTTCCAGTTAGAAACAAAACAAAAAAATCCTCTTGTATGCGTTTATCCAGCCTTGTAATAAATGTTACAATACACTGCTTTTCCTGATCATAGTAAAGGTGTTTATATAGTGAAATGAATTTGATTATAATATTTGCGGAAGCTGTGTATAATAGACATATTTTTTATTCAACAGGCGATCAGCTGTAAAGGTCAGCACAGTATCTCTTACACATTATCCAGAAACCAGACTGTTGTAGTGGAATATACTCATGATAAGGATACAGATATGTTTCAGGTAAGACTCTATGCAATATATGCATTGCTTTTTAAAAGCAACACATGGAACCACAGTTCTGCATTATATTCTTCTGGGTGTTCTCTGTGATCTGAGGAATTTTTATGGTTGAACCCAGTTGCATTAATATGGGAGCATTTGAAATTTTGCATTGTCTGCTCTTCTCAAACCAGCACCAGCATCTGTTAATATCTGTTAATAAAATTAATCTGTTAATCTTGCTGCTTTCACAGTACTCTGCTTTTTCTTCAAGGACAGTGTAGCAACTGTACGAATAGTACTAGAAAGAAATGTGTGCTCTGTCTGGGTTCATGAATAAGCACAAGAATACACCCCCTACCTTCCAGTTAATCAAGTAGTTAGAGTAACAAAGAAGTAGATAGGAGTAGGACACGGGGTGGGGAAGGAGGAAGATAAAAGGAAAGGCAGGGAGGGGAATATGGGAGCTGTGCACTGAAGGAGACAGTGGCGATAGAATGATAAAGGAAACTGTTCCTGAAGGGTGTGCAAATGTATCGAATGGTGTAGGGGACTGTGCCAGAGTTCCTCTAAGCTACCTTCTGTCCAACAGGTTTTCACTCTCCCATGTATGTTTGTGGTTTTCTGCATCATCTAACATTCTGGTAACCTAAGTTATTTTCTTGTGCAATGCTTATTTTTATATCTTAATAAGAGAGAGCAGAAATGCAGTACAAACTTAAACCTCAAGCTCAGAGGAAAACAAACATGCACAACCTTTTCTGATGTAGACTAATTGGGTCTGTCTTGTCAGTGACCTCTGTAATTAGAGCATCTTATTGTGCATTGTTATCCCTCCCCATTCAGCCTTTCATATTTAGAAGGGTCAGTAGCTGAGTATTGTTGACAGAAGACGAAATGGCTCTGTCAAGATGAAAATGTTTTTGCTTCATGTGGCTCCTGGGTTTTGCCTTATATAAAGTTTTTCCTTGTGTGACTTTGGAACAATTAGGTCCAAATAGGGATTGATAAAAAACAGTCTTGTTCGTGTGGTGCTGCATGAATAGGTAGTTAGAAAAGGATCATGCAGCCAGAGTGAACTGAAATAGGTTTTTCTATGTTAACTTGTAAAAGGAAAATGTAACCCATCCTTTTGGGTTACTGTGTGATACGTGCTTATCTCTGGAAGATGCTCTTGTGTCTTGAGAGGCTCCAGTGAAACTTTTTCCTGTATGTAAATTTTGAAAAACCACTTTTGAAAGCTGGAATTTTTCCACTTGAGTACACTAAAAAATTAATAAAGAAGAGTTGCAGAACAGCTGCTTTTCTGGTCATATTGTATAGACAGCACTTTTCTTGATTGCATAACATCCTAGTGGTAGTTACAGCTTTTACTTGGGGGGGATATTGATAAAGAATTAGGCAGGCTGAGCTGCTTAGCTGCCACTCTAATGAAATCTAGCAGCCCGAGGTGAGGAGATCTAGCATAGGCAAAGCAGTGCTCCACAGGCTGCAGCTCAAGTGACCCTTGTCTAAGGCAGTAGGTTAAGGGAGCTAATTAAGGATGCTTTGATCTAAAGCAGGGTTTTGGCTCAGTGAGGAATGAGCTGGTTAAGCATAGCATAGCCCAGCTAACAACATATCTTCCCCTGTTCCCCTTCAGGATCCACTGATGCTCAGTAGAGGACGAATTTGCACAGGGTAGTACACTGAGGCAGCTTGGACTGCGCTACCTGACCCAGAGACACCTACTGCACTTCCACGGCTGGCACTGGTGTGCACGTTTCTTACTGCTACTTCACAAAAGCCCTGATTTTGGCCCATGTGCTAATTCACCAGTGATGAGAGGCTGCCTATGGTTCAGGCAATGATTTGTACATTTGTAGTTACGCGACTGGTTTGGCTTGTAACAGGTCACACTATCCCATCTTAACAACAGTAAAACTTTTTGAGCTGAATCTTGTGTTGGTAGAGTGCTTCAGTCCTTCTGGTGCCCCCTCAAATGGCTAATGTGTCAGGGTTAAAGCTTCCATATTGTTAAAATTTCTCTTTTCAGTGAAGTCTGTTTCTTCTGTCTCAATGTGTAGACCGTCATGCTGTGACTTGATCTCAGCTTCACCTCAAGCACTGTGTCCTGGTTCACGTTTCCACTCTCTGTAGCTGTCTTCTGAGAATCACACTGCAACCATTGGCCTAGAGGGTCTGATAGCCATGAGAATGGGAAAAGGAATAGTCTGGTAGACCGTGGCAATATTTTGCTGCTCAAGTGATGCCAGACAGCAGCTAAAGAGGTTGACATTCTTTAGATAAGCCATTAGGTTTTAATTCTCAGTAATCTGATTGTAGGAGAGGTACTTGAGGGCTGTTTTGTGCTGTCCTGTGGTACATGGTGGCAAATTTCATGTTGTCTTTATTGATCCACAGAGTAAAACCTTACTGTTGATTAAGTAGTGCTTGAATAACCAGTCCTTGGAGTTTGCCATTTTCTTTTCAAATGTGTTTTCCTGGCTTTTGTAGAATGCTGCCAAGGATGTGGAAGCTGAAAAGGAAAGGATAATGCCTGGACCCCAAGATTATCTTGAGGCCCCTCCTTGGCTGCTGATAACATGTATTATCTTGGGCAAATCACTTAGCTTTTTTTTTTATAAATCTCAATCTTCCCCTCTGTAAAATGGGATAGTAGCACTGCATGACTTCTAAGGCAACCAGAACAAGGAATGTGAGAAGCTTAGAATGGCGGCTGTTAGCAACATCTTAGTCAGTGGGACTGAAATAGGGAAAAGGGATGGCAGAGGTCTTTGCTTTCTTGGTACCATTTATAACCTGTGAGGACTGAATCCATTGGGTTAGCGCTGATCTCCTGTGAAAATGAGGGAGATTTGCAGTTCATAAAAAAAGCTGCCACCTTTTTCCTTCTTCCACTTTAAGATATTGGTGTTAGTCCTTCTCTTTGAAGAAAAATGTGATAATGTTGGTGACTTGTGTTCTACAGCTTTTCCAGAAACCGGAAAATTTTTTTAAGATTGGAAACCCAGAAGAGCTTCTTGTTTTATGCTTTCCAAGCTTATAACCAAGCAGAAGCATGAGTAGACATTTATCAGAAGTGAGACACACTTGGAAAATGTGGGGAGACTATAGAAGGGGCAGTAAAGAAATTCAGAAGGCATTGAAGAGCAGTGTTCAGGCTGTCTAAATACTAATTTTCTTGACATTTTCTGTAATAAAATGAAAATTACCATATTTTCATGCATGTAACTTAGCAATTAATAAGTGGTTTAAATCACCATGCACGTACTCTACCTGCCCTCCCCATGCAGACACACAGCACTGTTAACCATGCAGGTTACATGCACATTCAATGGATGCATGATGAAGTTTCATACAGGAGTAGTCCTACTCCCTGTTCTGCTACTAGCTCTTCTCTGAAGATAACATGAAGAGTTATTTACAAGTAAGCATACTCTTTTAAGAGTGTTTAATATTATTACTTAAAGTGCTAACCAAGAGTATTCTTGTTTCTTGAAAGCTGGAAACAATGCAGAAATGAGTGCTCTTGTCTTCCCTGCTTGCTCGTATCCTGCTCAGTCACCTGACAAACAGCTCCTGCTGGATTGCTTTAACAAAATGGCTTCACAACCTCCTGCTGCAGGGATTTGAAACTTGCAGGTGTTCAGCCTCTTTGGAAGGTTGTCCTGGACATCTCTCATGATTCTGTTCTTAATGTCCTGTGCATGGTTTTGGGAATAGGCTTCCCCTGCTCCACTGTACTTATTCTGCTGTGTTCTGTGTGCGGTTTCTTTGGTTTTCCCTTAATGTAATTCTGTAGTGAAATCTGTGTGCAAATGCTACTATATAGCTTTGTCTTAGGGACATACAGATCAGATTTCTTCATGTCATAACAAAGAATGTACTAACCTGTTCCATCTGGTGTCTTCCAAAGTCTATATGCTGCAGCATCTCTGTACTGCTAAAATGAAGATTTTCTTCAGAGTTTAGTAACCATTCTGTTGATGATGTATCAGCTGGAGCGGAACCTGTCTCTTCATGGTTTGATTGGATGAGAATGGGTTGATTATACCTGTTCGTACCACTACAAGGAACCAAAATGTGTAGCCAGTACCCTAAATAACTACAAGTTTATAGAAGAATCATGTACATTCAATATGAAGAATTGATTTTTTTTTTTCCTGAAGAACAGGCATTCGGAAGATGAATGGTCCAATTCTCCCTACCATCAGAGTGAAATTCTGTTGAAGTCGAAGAATCTGCAGCTATTACATTATCTGCTGGCAGGTTGTCTGGTTTTGTGTTGTCTCAGGAGTGAGCGTTTTTAATGGCGCTGCTTTGATTGACGGTAGACACTAGCAAATTGACTGCCTGGCTTACACAGCTTTTAACAATAACCTGTAGTGTAGACAGCAGAAACTGTCTTATGCATCAGTTGGAAGATTTATGGTTTGTTATTGGAAGTAACTTAGGGAAATAATATAGAATATGACACAGTCAACAAGAAGAGTCCCAAAATGTAGCCTAAAATTACTAAAAAGAATAAGTTTTCTGTGCTATAGAGGAAAATGGAAGAAAAATGAGTAATAAAGTAGCTTTGAATAGTGGAGCTAGGTCTGTAGTGACTGCAGTCTGACTGCAACATCAGATAAGTTAAAATTTTTGGTGGGTAAGTGTTGCATCAAGTTCTTAATTTGTTCCCGCAGGGCTTTCTTTTCTGATGATCTCAAACACAAAATTTCGAATTGATGCAGAACATGGGGAAATTGCTATGTTTTGAAGGGCACTTAAAATAACTTCTAGTGTTGAAATGTAGCATGATACCTGGGACCGATCCTCTAGAAGGCTTTTTCAAGAGGGGGGAAAACCCAAAAGAAAACCAAATACTTAAAATATTTGACATTGTATAGACACACTTCTGACACAAATGAGATATATAAACAAAGTAATTACTTTGCTTAAAATATTACATGTCATTTCAGAGATTTAAAAAAACCCAACACATAAAAGCTTTATATATAGATTTTAATGCTTATATCCAAACATATTCAGATTTCATGCTGACTGATTGGTATGATGTGAGGAAGACCAGGAACAAACACTTGTGTCTTTTGTCATTTAAGGGAAAATAAGGCAGGTTTTTCCTCTAATTGCATTTATAAAGCTTTGAGAGACTAATCTGTTTGAGAGACTGCAACAGGCAAAAACTCATTACGAACAAATTTATTTCATGTTCATTATTGATTATCCTTTTAAAAGACTTTACATACAGATAGATAATAGTCAAAAGTTATGAATAAGCTTCCTGCTGCTGGTTGGTGCTGAGTCTTAGCAGGAATTGCATTGGATGGGAAATAGAAGCCTGTTAGAAATAATCCTCTAAAAAGAAGAAGAATATAGCTTTAAGTTTTAGCTTAAATATGTCAAGTTCTATAAATTAGAAATGTCCCATATTAAACAGTTTTTAAGCTGTGTCATGGGTATTCTAGTAGCCACTTTCTGTGAAAAAATGAAGAGCATACTTTTGATTAGGCCTTTTTTGGTATTTCCTTGGTGCTTCTGTGGTAAGCTCGTCACATGTTATACTCGGGTTGGGACCTGTGATGTGGAGAAGGGAACTGGATGTGTCACTTAGGACATGAATTTGGACGTGTGTTTGAATTTAACACTGCAAGTAGAACTGAAAGCAGAAGAGTATTACGGGAGAGATCCCCATACTGTTGCTATCGGCTCAGTTGTGATGAGGGTTAAGTGTTAGTATCTCTTCCCTTAACTCTTGAATAATATTTCTTTACAGCTAATTTAGTTTGCAGAGATGTTTAATGATGGAATCATACATGTCTTCCCATAGCTGGCTTTGAAGAACAAGAAGCTAAGCCAAATGTAACTTCTTGGAGGACAATGAGGTCACATTTAGCGAGAAGGTTATTTTATATAAATGTAGATTCCTGATATTGAAGGTAGTTCTATGTGAAGAATATTCTTAATTTTCTTCTGTTTGATCACAAGGTGTCTGTAAAATTAATATTCTGTTCCACTCCTTATTCCTCAGCAACACTTTCCCAGTTATGCTCAAAGTTGGTGTAACACTAATTTGCCTGTAGAAGTATTGATGAAGTCTCACTGTATGTTTGGTCGGCAGTCAGATCCCTCTGTCCATTTTGTAATGAAGGTTTCTGTTCCAGATGCCTAGATGTTTCCAGGTTTAGAATCAAAACTTCTGGATGATAAGATAGAAAAATATTCTTGTCTACTGATCAGCTGTGTTCTATTTCTGCTGAAGAAAGTTTTTTTCCTTTAGTCATGGGCATGCATGATTAGGAATAAATTTAATCATATTGTGGGTTTTACCTGAAAACTCTTCTATTCTGGAACTACAAATTCTGAAAACATGAAGGTGTGTAGCTTTTTATTATGATGTATCAAAATAGCCAAGTTCTGGGTCTAAAAAAAGTCCTTTATTTACATGGCAAATTAACTTGGAACTAGATATGTGAATAAAGCTTGTAATTTCAAGCTAGTGTTTTCTTAATTGACAGAATATAGTGGTAAGTAATTTGCTGTGGTTGGATTATGAAATACCAAGGTGATAATACTTCATGCTGTTGGCAATACTCTTGTGAGCAATTCATTGCAGCTGTGTTGGGCAAGCATGTATGTCAGTTGTAGCAAGTGAAATTTGTCTTGCCATGTCAGTGATGATGATGTGGTTTAACCCCCGCTGGCAACTCAGCCCCACACAGCCGCTCACTCACTCCCCCCGGTGGGATGCGGGGGAGAATTCGAAGGATAAAAGTGAGAAAACTCGTGGGTTGAGATAAAGACAGTTTAATAGGGAAAGCAAAAGCCGTGTGTGCAAGCAAAGCAAAACAAGGAATTCCTTCACTCCTCCCCACGGGCAGGCGGGTGTTCAGCCATCCCCAGGACAGCAGGGCTCCATCACG
>VZTV01038444.1:33615-76740 GCA_013400875.1 Anhinga rufa
CACCAGGGTGGTACATCTGAAGTGGATCACTTGAAATTCCTGACTTTCTGAGAGAGCTGATAAATGTTTACTATGGAAATAATTAAATCAGAATTTCATGAGATGTACCCCGCCCACTGTTAGTTTTATTTCTTACAGAATGATAACTCATTTGTGGGTATTTTCTTTTGCTTTCTGTACTCTTGGTATCTGAGGTATCAATCTATCCAGGTTTAAAAGAAAAAATAATAATTTGGGAGAAAATGATAACATCTCTAGATGAAATCGATCATTCAGGCTCAGTTCTGTTTAATCAACTATAGCTTTTTGCTATATTTGTGCCCTTTGTATAAATATATAATTTATATGATTTTAATATATTCTGTATATATATACTTGAATTGGCCTGTTCATATTTTGGTTGTAAAATTGTTTTATAGTTAACCTTATAAACATTTTACGTGTCCCTTGCCAATGGTGATGGGACGTACTTTGTCTGCTGCTGGTTTTAATATAATTTTGCTGTATAAATGTTCAGCTTTTTAATAATTTTGAAGTAGCTTCACTGTTCTTTTTATGCTTTTGCTGTTTAAAACAAAAATTTTCTGCAGCATTCTCTCTAAAATCCCAAACTGTACAGCTTTTGTCCCACTCGGTGATTGGAAATAGGATGAATCTTGTTAACCTAAAACTGTATGCTTCTTCCTAGTGCCTTTGCAATGACATCCTCTTGTGATTCCATATTCCGAGTCCTTACTCCCACAAGACAAGCTTGTGGCTGATCTTCATCGAGAACGGCAGCCCAACCAGACTGGGGAGGAACGCCTTTGGCCTTCAATTCCTTGTCATGGTTTCAGTCATAAACGTGAAGGTGCCTCTTCC
The DNA here is from genome assembly GCA_013400875.1 of Anhinga rufa. Lineage (NCBI taxonomy): Eukaryota > Metazoa > Chordata > Aves > Suliformes > Anhingidae > Anhinga > Anhinga rufa. Next base: position 34,477 of record VZTV01038444.1, read on the forward strand.
TTGTTTATATTCAGTACAAGTTCCTCAGGTCCCATACGCATACTGCAGCATTATTTCGATTCAGTAAATACCTCATCTGTGAGAGGCAGTCTCACCTCCACCTCCTTCTTAGTGGACTCTGAAATATTTAACTGTTTCTCACAAGAGATGCTATGAAAACACACTTCCCGGAAATGTTCCGTGTTGCATTAAGGCTGTGAGCTGTGTTAAGGCTGGTGGCCAGAGGTCTTGAGTTCCGTGTACAGCAGCTTCGCAGCCTTGGGGTGGCAGCTGTTTTGCTGAGCTGAGCTGATCGGGGCTTGCATGCATAGTCTGAATGTACTCTGAGCGTAAATGGATTATGAGCACACAGGTTCCCAGGCATCTCCGTTATAGAGGTCCTTTACTTTCTTCCTTCGCTGTTGCAGTTTAATTGCTGCTTTAGGGCTTCGTGTAGCTATACCCTGTGCAAAGTGAATGTACAGCGTTAGAGGAATCCTCACTGGAAGCACTAGCACACCATCTGTTTGTGGTGTGTTTGGCTTGCACGAAGTGGAAGACTGGCTAATGGCTTGTATCCAAGGGAAGTGTCCGTTTGAAAAGGCTGTGTTTTGAGCAAGACTTTTGTTTCTTTCACTGTCAGCAATTCTGTGTAACACAAGAAATACTGCAGGAAGGAAAACTCTCCTCTTATCTGGGAAACAAATTTCCACAGTTCCTTTGCATGAATCCAGCTACTTTGCCATTAACCAGTATTCAAATCTAGGGCGAGTCCCGCAGAGCTGGATTTACTGGGAAGGCAGAAGAGTTTGTAGCATTGTTTTTCCCAAACACTGCTGCCACATCTGCTGCTCTGATCACACGATGGACCATTTGGCTGCTTAACCCTTTTCTCCTTCCCTCATCTCAGTAAACACACACCTTCACTGGTCTGGTAACTCAGTAGCAGGAAGCTGTTTCTGGATAAGTAAGACCGGTTCTGTTTGGAGTGAGTAAATTTAAGAAGCACCCTCAAGCTTTGTTTTGAAAGTTTATTTCATTATTTCAGTGTTATGATTTTTCTTGCATAACATTTCAAATGCTGGCAATGTATTCTGTAAGGATTTTTTTCACCTGTTGCTGTTGATTCTATCTGAATGCTTCAAAACTAGCTTTGACTCCAGAACTTATAGCTAAAATTATTTTTCTAGTATGATGTTAAAAAAAAAAAAGGCTGTCATATCCGTGCACACTGGAGCTGTAACACTTTGTTTTCCCAGCAGCTTCTTTGGTCAAGTGCTGAGGTCTAAATAGATGACTGAGTGGTAAGCATTGCTCTTATTTCGAATCGTGGTCCAAGTTGTACAAAAGAGTTAGCATGATCCTGTGCTTTAATCATGAATTTTCTTCAAGTGTGGTCACTTTGTGCCTCAGGGGACAGCAATAGTACTGTACCTGCAGAGTAATTAAGGAAGTTTTTTCCTTTGTGAGGGTGGGAATGGGGCTCAGAAGAGACAAAAGCCATTGTTGGGCTGGTTCTGGTAGGGACAGACTCACTTTGAAGCAAGGGCACGCTGGGAACCCATCAGAAATGTTCTTGTAGCTGTTCCCACTGTCAGCCCTGGTTCATGCTCTAAAAATTATTCTCCTCAGTTTGTTAGGAAGCTCCAGGATGGAACAGAAAGGCTGTGATCTTCCCAGCAAAACACTTTGGTGTTTAATGGCAGTTCCTCGAATTTGGGGGTTGTGCTCCAGAGCTTGACTGGGGAGCAGAGGTGCTGAGCGTGTCATAAGGAGAAACTGCAATAGTCGCTGAATAGAACTTATTTTTTAACTCTGCACACCACCCAAAAGAAAGTGGCTTCGACTGTGGTAACTCTCTTTAGTGCTGTTGCAGTAGCTGATCGCTTTGCTGACCGTTCTTCCATTCTTCTGGAAGTGGAAGGAAGCTTCTCCCAGACTGCCATGTTTCTGTTCATCCAGCTCACGGTCCTGATGCTTTTCTGGGGTCAGAGAACTGCTGGTAGTGATCTGGCCACCGAGAGAACCGACAGAGGCATTTAGATGCGTTTTTAGGGTGGTAGGAAAACTGACCTGGCTTGGCTCCTGCTCTTTGCAAAGGAGCGCTCTGGCATGGGTGGTTCAGTCTTGGTTTCCCCGAGACTGTTGTTAACACGCTGCACTGGATGTGAAGTGGAATCGGCAAGTAGAGCTGTTGGTCGGAACAGGTAGGAGCAGAAGACTGTTGGGCTCTTGAGCCGAATGGGTGAGGACAGCCCAGCCTAGTCTGCAGCATCCTGGCCGAGGATTCCTCCTCCTCTCGTTTGCTCAGTTTTTAGCCTCTTGCGAGTTCTTGGCTCCTCTCATTCTCTATTTATCCATGTAGTTGCAGGTAAACAAATCTAGTTTGGAAAGAAAACAAACAAGGAAGAGAATTTAAGATTCCTTCAGGCTTGCTTATCTCTTCAAGGAAAATATAAATTGGAGTTGCAAATGTCTTTTACAGGTTTTCTCATTGTTCTGAGTTTTATAAGCGCTCTTCACAAGTCTTAACACTTGGTGTTGTGAATTAAAAGGAGAAGCTTAAAGGGTAAGGCTGGGTTTTAGGGAGCGGCGGGTGGAGAGGGGGTAGTTCCTAGGATGAAGTCGCAGTAGTTCTGCAGGCCCTGTGCAACCCGTGTGCCACTGACGCCAGCAGACACTTCGGGCTTGAACGAACAGTAGAGTCTGCCTCGACAGGCTGTAAAAAAGATAGAGCTTTACTTTGTCTTGATCAGAGTTTTAATTTATTGGCAGTGGAACAGAAATGGGAGTTGCTTGGACATCCAAACTAGAGACGAGACCGGTGGCTGTCAAGATTGCCTTCTAACAGGGCATATTTACGCTTTCCTGGGGGCAAGCCAGCCTTCGAGTCACCTGGAGGTCCCTCCGGTGAGTGTCGTGGTGATCAGGGGTGGCTGTCGCTGTCCTCTAGGACCAACTCCATGCCGGAGAGCCCCGGGAGGCTCCTTCGCGTGGCACAACCGTAGGGAAACGTCTCGTTCACACGGCGAGCCCTGTACAATGGAGAAGTGATGTTTGCCTTTCAACAGCGTTAGCAGCTGTTAAAACTTCTGGGTATATTTGTAAAGTTGGTCTTTTATGCACCGTGTGAAACGGACTGAAATAATTTCTTTGCTGTTGTACCTGTGGAAGTACAAGCCATTTTACAGGAGAGGAAAAAAAAATTAAAATATTATCTCAGTATCGTCACTGACTCCTTCAGGTTTTTCCCTGCTGGCTGGTTGTCAGGGTTTAACTTTGATTTGCGAAAACGTATAAATAACTTCCAAAATAAACAGTTTCTCTTACTCTTTTTATCCCCTTCCTTCTACTCCTCAACAAACAAAAACCTAAGCCTTTGATTGAGGATTCTTAAGTGTTTGAGGTAGTGGAGTGTATTCAGCTGTGAGTGCCCTGAAATTTCAGTTAATTCACCTCCCTGATTTTTAAATTGAACTGTTTGTTTTCAATGCCAACTGCCTTCTTGCGGTGTTAACATAATTGCTAAATAAAAGCAATTTCCAGGAATAATATGCTTTCTGACTCTTAAAATTAATTTCCATAATGGTAATTCAGTGCTCTGTTAGATCCGTGCATTTGTCCCTTTTTATATGCAGTCCCTGTGAGTACATAACCTTCTTTTTTTTTTTTTTTAAAAAATGAGCCAAAATGAATTGTCTTTCTTGGTAAGTAGTATAAGAAAAAATGTTGGTGTGAGCATAGGACAGGGAAATAAGGATATCTGCAACTTTCTGCAGATGTGATCGTCTGCCAGCTGGCTGTCCTTGTCGTTGAGGAGCGCTAAATGCTTCCCGGGTGAATGGGAGCAGCTTTGGATTATTTGTGTGGAACCGTGTCCCCCTCCCAAGAGAAGAGTAAAACCTCTTTCCTCTGGGACCGTCGCTGCCGGTGTAGGGACCAGCTTCAACTCGGGCCATCTTAAATGTGCTCAGAGCGGCGCTGGATGGATGTGGTCACACCAGCCTCCGGCACGGTGGGCTTCTGAGTAGGGATCCTCCGCTTGAAGAAAAGCGGCGCCCAGGTGAAGAACAGCCGTTCACGCCTGACCGAAGACGGGGGCGATCCCAGTTTGTTTAAAACAGTTGGAGGCGACTGAAGAGAAGCCGTTCTGCTGGGGACTTTGGTGGGGGAGAGGCTTCTGCTGATCCCTAGAGCTGCGGATGGGCATCGAGGCAGGAGCAGGGCGTGTTCAGAGCTGAGGGGGTTGGTGGTGTCCCCCGAAGGCACCGCGCAGATCCTAAAGCAACCCTGCAGCACCCCTCGGCAGTAACCTCTGCGGGCTTTTTAAGCAAATTGTGGATTTTGTACCAGTTCTACCAGGCAACACCGCGAGTTTGCTTTTTAATTTAAACCTACAGCCCTCAGTCTGTTCTCAGTTCACTTCATGCAAGGCAACAGCACCAGCCGCCATCCTAATGATCCTGTCTCCCTTGCTCCTTTTCTCCTCATTCTTCCAACTATCTGATTAAAGATGCTGTGGTCTTTTTTTCGCTCCCCGCTGAAGAGAGCATGTGTTCCTGCCTCCCTGCTACCTGGCTGTAAAACTTCACTTCTTACTGCAGCTTGTGCTGCTGGGAAGTGATCTTTGCGAGAGGTTTCCAGAGCATTTGCGATTACTGCTTTTCTTTCCCTTTCAGGGTGTCGCTGTATGGATGCATAATTTTAGGAGGAACTTAAGAAATCTCTTTCATGTAAGACTAAGGCAGACAGAAGGTTGATATAGGTGTCTGAGCCTGCTTTTTCTTTTTAACTCACTGAAAACTCATGTCTGAAAGCAAGGCTTATCATGAGGAAACACTTAACGGTAGAAGGGAATTCAGTAGAACCCCAACTACATCAGTGCTTAAAATCATATGCATGTGTAATGATATATGTAAAGAAATCCGTTTTGTTGAGTATTTGCCTTAAATGCCAAATTCTTAAACCTCTAGCTGAAGCAGACCGCCAAGGCAGGGGCCCTGGCCTTTGAACTGGGCAGGGAATTTGCCACTTGTGGTAGGAATTGTCCTCCGCAAGAGCAGCGGAGGATGGCGGGGCAGGGAAGAGGCCGTACCTAAGTCTAAAACTCAACTTGGACTCCCTCAGAATACGGTGGGGCGCTGGGGACTGCTGCTGCCCTTTCCAGAGAAGCGGCTCCGACTCCCCTCCTCCCTCTGGGGTTAAACTGCAGAGCGTGGATGGAGCTTTGCTGGCCGCGGGCAGGCTGAGCCCACCGACCAGCAAAGGGGTGCTGGTGGCCCCTGTCACGGCTGGTTTCTCTGTGGTCCTTCTGTGCGTCGCCTTGCGGAGGGAGGGAGGGAGGGAGGGAGGGAGGTGTGCCACAGGCGGCTCCCAGGCTGCTGTAATCCAGCTGTGGCTCTGCGGAGCAGCTGCACGGCCAGGTGTGCTAGCAAGGAGAGGAGCAGGGGCTTGGCCTCGGCCTCGAGGGCCATGTGGGACTTGGGCCAAATTGCCTGTCAAGCTAAGACCACAAATCCTGCTCAGCGGGCTGGGGTGAGCAGTGAGGAACAGCTGGCTAATCTCAGGCCTGTGGCGCATTCCCTCCCCTCTTCACTTCTCTCTGATTAGATAGAAGTGAGGAGCCAGGGAAGGGGTGGAGGAAGGGGGAATGGGGCCAGAGTAATCGCCTGATGAGAGGGTCCAGAGGAGGACTGGGCTGAGCTTTGTCCAAGCAGTGTCTGTACAAAGGGAGTCTCTTCCCGCATTAGGTGGGATTCAGCAAACCCTGCCTGTGTGGGTCCCGGGAGGCTGGTGTGTTCCCCAGCCCTGGGCTCGCCTCTCTCCTGCTTCACAGTTCTGGGAAAACTGCTTTGCTGCTTCTCTCCCACGTACACACGTATTTTCTTGTCCTGTTTGGAAACCTTGAGCTCCACTGAGATCCTCATGTCCATGTGGAAGGGGGTGTAGAGTGCCGCCGCAGCCTTGCTGCGCTGCGGGGCTGTACGGGCACCTAAAGCCAAAATATTAACGGGGCCCGGGGGGAGGCGGGAAGGCAACGGGGAGGGCAGGTCTGGCGCCAGCTTTCCCCTGCTCTACCCTTGGCTTGCATGTTTTTCCTTTTCCCCTTTCCTAGCTAAAGAAAAGCTACCCAGCCCTGCTTGGAGGGTTAAAACAACGATTTGAGGGTTTTGTGAAAGAAAATCTGTTTTTTGACGGAAGGGTTTTATCTCCCCTCCCTGCAAACAGAAAATAAATGTATCCCCCCCCCTTATTTTTAATGGGAATGTTCCCTGCAGAAACCCCTTCATGTGTCTCTTCTTCCTTCACCCCCATGGGCTCTCGGGAGCGCTGTCCCTTTGGTAAGATTTGTTTTCTCTCTCCCCTCCCTTCCCATCAGGATAAACCACCGCAGACCGCTGGCTGGGCCCTTCAGATCAAGATCTTTCTGCCTTTCCCTTGGCTGGGGAGAGCCGTGCTGGCGGGGAGAGTCGGCCCCTCCTCGGGAGGAGAGCCAGGAGGGTCACTTCGAGCCAGATCAGGAGCGGCAGGGGATTTGAGTGCATGTAACTGAACAAGTCTAGACAGCCAGGAGCCTCCAGCGGGGAGAACAGGGAGTTTTACAGGCAGTCCCTGATGTACGACGAGAAATCTTTCCTCGCTGACACACATGCAGGCCAGATGTTCTGCCTCGCCATCGCCGCGGTGATCCGCAGGGCCCCGAGCCTCCCCAAGGTGAGGTTCCCCAGGCAGGGACGCGCGCAGCAGATGCAGAAAGGACTCGGGCGCGTGGGACCTGCTGCCTGGGCAGACGGGCAAGGGGCGTGCAGGGAGTCTGAGAAAACTTCACGCTCCGTCTGTCCACGCAGGGTTTAACTCAGCAGCGGTAGGTCTGGTGTGTCCTGGGTAGGACGGGCTCGCTGCGAGCCGTCGGGTCAGAACGTGCGTGCCGAGCAGCTATCTGCACCGCACTTCCAGCATAGGGAAGCGCACAAATATCCAAACCTCTTTCTTTTTTTCACTCGGACAGAATTTGCAGGTGGAGGAAGAGGAGAGGTATATTAAAATTTAATAATTCATAGTCCTACAGGCAAGAGGCCTCAGGGGATGGGTGCTGGATTTAAGGCGAAGGAACGACTTGCTTGTCTTTGTCCTAAGCATCGTCTCATTCAGTTTCCAGGAAAGGTGATTTTTTTTGTCAGGCTTTGCTCACAAATGCAGTGCTGCACTGCTGTAGATTGCTTCAAATAGAAAACCATCTGATCTGGGTAAAGTTTTCCCCACTTAAAAAACCTCAACCAGTTTGGTCTGAGGAAACTGCAATGGGCGTAATCATTCCTCCATCAACTCGCAAAGAGAAACGTTGGGAGCTGTTTGTTCTGCAGCAACTCTCGGCGTTTTAAACTTTATCTTGAACAGCAAAATCCATTAAAATACTGGAAAACATCTTTAAGGTGACTGACATTGCCAGAGAGGTTCAGAGGTTCCAGCCAACGACCCCACAGTGGTTCTGGTTACTGGAAACGCCACGTGTGCCAGCGAATACACCAGAAATTTCCTCAAAAGCCTGAAAGTCTTTTCAAGTGATTCATGATGCCAGACTGGCTGGGAAGAGAACCCAGACACTGTTTGCAGATTTGAAGGACTTTGGCATATTTTGTATTCAAGGTCTGCAATTAATAAAGACGGAGCCTGCTCGGAAACGGGGCCGCGGCCCCTCATCTCGGCAAACGTAGATCCATGCCCTGCAGAGGCTGGTGAAGCGACTGCGCTGCGCTCCTCTGGATCTGGCGCTTTTTTTTTTAAGGATAGTTTTTGGAAACAGATCTGGGGGGGGGGTTGGCAGGAGTTCTCCGAAGCATGGCTGTGTTTAGCCTGGGAGGATAAAGCATCATTAATGTCACTATGTGTACGGCAGCCCTGTCTGTGTCTCTGGATCTCCTGCGCTCTACAAGCAAGGATCAAAAGCAACCCAGTCCTGCCCTTCTGAACTGAAGATATGCTCACACTGATGGATTTCTCTGGAAAAAAACCCAAATATCTTAGCTTTGAAGCAAAGAATGAATTTGCAATGGGAAACCAGAGTAGCTGATGGATGCCGTAGCCCAGAGTTGGCTCTGGCAGCCCTTCCCGATGCGCGGGATTCCTTCGGGACCCTGATCTGCAGAGCACCAAGCAGCACTAATAGCTTCCAGCCCCGGGGCTTGTATAAACTCTTCTTTCAAGAGGGGTGTGATGAGGGTTGAACCCTCACGTCTTCACCTGCTGGTGAAGCTGTACTGGGGTGTAATGGGTGGCTCGCGTCTCAAAGGTTTAAGTGGGTTTCCTACTAAATTAGCTGTGTTTTCGCTCCTGTTGACAGAGTATCACTGTAGGATTATGCACCCATGTTGAGTTGCCTCCTGCTTTCCTCGTGAGCTGTCCTGAGCCCCTGCAGGGTATAAACCCAAAGCACCATCACCCTCAAGCAATTGCTCTGTGTGTTTCTGGTTTCCCCAAAAAACAACCTGTGGGCTGTGTCGAAGGGCTGTGGAAAGGAAAGGGCAGCAACTGTTGGGGCGCTGGTGGCTGGGCACAGCGGGGTGCTGCAGGTGGAGAGAGTGAGGGGAGATGGAGGCGTGGATGGGAACCCAGGCGGGATGAGCCACCGTCATCGGGGTTTTGTTGGGGGTTTGGTGGCTCTAGAGGCTTGTGGGGCAGAGCACATGTAGACAGTGCCTTGCTGCTGTGTCTGAAAGCAGATGGAGATGGCTGCTGAGAGCCTGTGCCACCTATGATGGTGCCTACTCCTGCTGCGGTGATGCTCCCCAAACCTCCCTCCTCAGCGTACCACTTGGGAGCTCAGCCTGGGAGAGATCGGGGCTTAGGGGCCACCTTGGATCCACAGGTCCAAGCCACGAGGGATCAGAAACCCAGCCCAGGCTGCTGGATGCCAGCATGGTTTGAGCTTGCGTCCGACCAACGCATCTCTCCCAAGATCGTGTCTCATCTTCATTTTTGAGCCATTTGGAGAAGAATTTCCCTGAATTTCCCTTGGAGGCTGTCCTGCTGTTACTTACCCTCCCCACGAATGATGCATACCTCCTTATTTCATCAAGTCTGGCCCTGCTTTTCAACCGTCCTCTTTCAAAGCAGGCTACAAGGCCTTCAGCTTTCAGGTTTTTCTTCTTGTTCAGGTGCACTGACATAATCAAGCCACTGTCAGTCTTCTTTCCCGTAAACTTAAGTGGGATGAGATCCTTATGAGCCTTTCTACATGGTCTTTTCTCTGGCTTTAAAACCATTTTTGTGCTTTTTCAAGCTTCTCTACTCGATCCGTGCATGCGCTTTCCCGCTGAGTTCCTCAGTGGGATACAGAGATGTAAGATCATATCCCATCTTGCAACCACCGCGTTCATACCTGCAAGGCTCCAGGCAGCTGGTAAGTACTGGGGGTTGCTGGTTTTGCTGAGCTGAACCAGGTAGGACTGGGGCTCTCCTGGCTGCGGACACCCCCCATGGGGCCAGGAGCCTCCCCCCACCCCAAAGCCCCCACTGCCATCGGCCCCGTTCCCGGGGCTGCGCTCAGCCCGTCAAACGAGCCCGTTTGCTCAATAACCATCTTGCCGTCCTTGTTCCTTGGCGCTCTGCATGCAGTCAGCAGAGATGTTCAGGTGGGCTTCCAGCTCATTAATAGCAAGGTCCCCAGGCAGCGGCTCAGCGCTGATCCCCACTGCGCCCCGGGGAGCTCCCCCAAGCCAGAGTCCTGTATCAACCATGCCGTAAGCCACTTAGCCCGTGTTTATTGATATTTTCTGGTCCTGCTTTCAAATGTCAGGGTGTTTGAAGTCAAAAGCCTCCTGGAAGCCTCTCTGCATTCCCTACAGCATGCTGGGCTGTTGGTAAACCGGAGCATTATCTCATTAAGAATGAGAGCACGTGTGTTTGATGCTTATTTCCTACACAACCACCCAGTGGAACCAGTTGGTTTTGCATTTCTTTATTCTTTTGAGGTGAATCCTGCACAAATGCATGTGGGTTTCCACCTGGGACAGACATCTAGTTGTTATCCCCCCCTTGTGTTATTTGATCCCGGATCTGCGCTAAACCTTCTTTCTATTTTTCTAGAATTTCCTTGCAGTCCACAATTAATTAGATATTATTAGCTGCTCTGTGTCAGCTGCCGCCTGGCTCCGGGAGGTTTCTCACCTCTGGTTTTTACAGGAGTGGAGCTGTGATGTGCAGGGATGACTGACAGCTGTTTCCACTAGTACCAGTAAGAAATGCCCTTCTTCGCCCAGTCTGTTGATGCACAAGCATTCTGCACCCAGCCGTTCGCTTTATACTTCCCTATTTTTCTTTTTTCCTTTTTTTTTTTCTTCCCTAGCCATAACATCAAACTACGTACTCCAGGATTTACAAGGTAATGCTGCTCCTCGGAGAATACTGCAGCAGAGATCAAAGTCCCGGTAGCTTTTATTCCCCGGTGATTAGCTGGGTGCTCCCGCTGGCCCCGCGCCATGCTGAGCAACGCATCAATTTTATTTAATCGGATTATGCAAAGCATTTTGCTGTGCAACGGCAGGACGAGGCAGACACCTGGCACGGTGGCTGGGATTATCTCCATCGTCGCTCAGACTTGGGGAGTGCTGCAAAGCGCTGGTTGGGGATGGAGAAGCCCGTGGGCAGGGCTGGGTGCTGCCGGGGGTGCACTGGTATGCTCTCCGGGGATGCTTGCTGGGTCACTGCATGGGCTTTTCCTCTCATTTCCTCAGCAGAAACAAGAACCAGAGGGTTTATTTTCCTTCTGCCCCATCCTGGGCGCAGGATGTGGCCATGGGAAATGGGGAATCAGCCCGTCTCCTCATCCAGGTCGTGGGAGCAGCGCCGACTCATTCAACAGCCACCCCAATTGCCTAGAAGTGCTTTTTTCCTAGGATTTTTACCTGCAGGTTTATGGCCATCTCCTGCTTTTCTAGCAAATCCAAATGCAAATCCAGCAGAGCACTACGGTACCTGACACACGCCCCATCTCGGTCCCTACCACCGCTCTTGAGCGTAGGACACAGACCTCCGAGGTGCCCCAGGATCAGATGGGATTTGGGGTCTGGAGGCAGATTCCTGGAGCTTCCCACAAGCTGTTGTGGCTTCATCCTGATTTTTTTCCCCTGCCCCCCCTATCTGCTTTGTTTTAAGGATTAACATCTGGAGCTGTGTGAATGCATCAGAATTGCAGTTATCTCTTCTTCTTCTTTTTCTTTTTTAAAGCCCATATGGTTGCAGGGAGAAACACAAACCCGAAGAGAAGATACATCAAAAGAAAGCCAAATATAGAACGTTAAAAAAAAAAATTAAGACAATTTTGAATAATAGCAATGTATGAGTGAGTTTCTAAAAAATCTGCCGACTTTGAAGCCAGTCTCATGACTTATGAATATTTAGAGCTGACAGTCCTGGATACAGGCTTTTCCTTGAGCTTATTTGGAAAAGTGGAGCTAAACTCAAGTGCAAAGCTGGGAGCGTGATGAGCTCAAAGCAACCCGGCCTGGTGGGGCACGGAGGAGTTATGGGAATATGGTTTCTTTAGTTCTGTGGGCTTAAGCAGGAGGGCGATGCTTCCCCGAGATGCACTGGGGATTTGGGAAGCAGCCCATCCCATTAAACCTTCTCCATTGGTCCTTGAGCATTTCTGGGTAATAGTCCTGAGCTTGGAAAGGGGACGTTGGGGCTGTTTTGGCCTTGGCTGCATCCTTACCTTGCTGCGAGATGGGAGAAAAGAGCACTCTTGGGGTTTATGTCCCCTTTGGAGCGTGGGGGAAGGATGCTGCTGCTTTCGAGGGGGTTTGGTGCTTTGGAGACCCAAGACTTTAGGCAGGCCTTAATAAAAAGGAAGGGCTGGAGGAGGTTGCTGATGAACAGGCTGGATTTCCCTGTCTCCCTGAATATCTCCAGTTTTGGGTCCAGCGCGTGCCCTGGGGCTAGCGTGGGACGCAGTTGTAGCCAAGCGTCCATGTGTACGGTGCTTGTCATGTAAACTCCACCAGGATTAAGCTGCTGGTAGAAATACAGCTAAAGGCATCACTGGTGAACTTTTAAAATGATTCTCTTTTAAGGCTGAACCTCTACCATGAGTGATTGAACACGTAGTGTGTGGAGACACCCAACGCTGGGGCCACAGGTGGGTGTGAATGTGCGGGAGGGCTTGCGGCTGTTCGAGTCCATGGGGACTCCTTGGCTTGCGCATGGGGTACCCAGTGATTTTGTGCTTCTCCCCCCTCGGTATGCTGTGCTGGTTTGCAGAGCTCGTATCGGGGCATCTTTGAGCAGCTCCGTGATCTACGGGGACACGCAGCCCTGTCAAGTCACTGTGGGGGACCAGCCCTTCCGTCATGTGGCTGCTGCACCCACTGTGCACCCTTGAGCCCGTGCCAATGCACCCTGCCCTAACGCCCCTACCAAATGCCATTTCACCCACCTAGAGAGAAACCGGGCTCCGAGGCAGCCCCAGACTCTGCACCGCAGCACGCGAGATGCTGCAAGACCATCAGAGCGGCATCGCTCGGCCAGAGCTACTGCACCGCTCGAAAGCAAAACTCACGTGCGGCATCCGAGCACCCCCAGTTCTGCAGGTCCCTGTCGGCCAGGGCAGAAGAAGAGGTGCACCTAGAGCTTTTCATTGGAGATTCACTGCTTTATTCCCCTCACCAAAACCACTTTGAGAGCGAGGGCTGCAAGGGCTTTGTCACGGCCACGCTGTAACTCACAGGAGAGCATCAGCACCATGGATACAGTGGCCAAAACCACTGAGCTTTCAGCAGATGTTCAGCTCCTGCAACATATAGCCCTGTGCTGGTGCAGACGATGCTCTTGCTGTCTAGCACTGAAAAATACACCCCAAAAAAATCCGGAGGGTTTTTCCCGGTGACTTTGGCAGGAGGAAAAGTGGAGCTCAAAACAAGAACGAAATGAAGGCGCAGCTCAAGGTCTTGCTGGAGGCTGTTGTGACAGGAGTTGGACTCGATGATCCTGTGGGTCCCTTCCAACTCGGGACGTTCTGTGATAAAGGTCCCGGGGTGCTGCGAGAGGGCTGTATCTGCAAGGAGATACTTGCTGTAATAAATAAAGCGATTGTACATTTTTCCAGATGTATTTAGGGTTAGGAGGCTGAGAGGAAATTCCTAGCTGAATTCCTGTCTGTGGGATAACGTTGTTTCCATGGTCTTCCCTGCCAAGAATCACTTAATTATGAGTAATTAAAAAAAACAACCCCAAAACAGGGCTTTGATTTGGCTTTAAAATGCTGAGGGATCTGGGGACAGGAAAATGGAATAAGGGAATAAACAAAAAACGAACCGAGTGACCTCCTGTGCGGGCAGGACTCGGCAGCGAGGGGGATGCTGGGGGGAAAGGGGATTGATGCTTATCAGGGCAGGGACTTTGGCCACAGACGAGCAGTGTCTGGAACGGCACCATCCCGCACCCATGCTGGAGCCAGGGATGCTTTTCAGGTCCTTAAATAAGCACAACCTTCTCGCCAGAAGAGTTGTTAATTGTGTCATTTCCCTCCTTATTCTCCCTGGCAGAGCAAAATCTCTGTTTGCTGCAGGGATCTGAGGTCGCTGCGAGGGAGCGGGGGCCGCTGGTTCGCCGCTGCGAGGAAAGATGCAGCTTTCCCAGGAAAACCTGATGTGTTTGGATGCGGGCTGGTTCGCAGATGAGGTGAAAAACCCGAGCTCTGGAGCATTTGCGGTCAAAATTTTGGGGGATTCATTTAATTTTCCCTTCCCTGCCAGGGATTTGAGTATGGGCTCTCCAAAGTGCAACACTTAAAGCAGCAAAATGATACTAACGTGTAACTTTATCCCTAAGAAATTAAAGGTTTTGCTCAACCCTCATCTTATAGAAAAGGGGGAGGGTGTGTTTCTCAAAATCTAAAAAACAGCAGTTTTGCGATTTCCATCCCTTGGCTACGAGCCGCTGAGGAGAGCCTGCTTACTTGGAAAAGGTGGGTTCAGAATGCCTTTTGCTGACTGTTTGCCCCGGAGTCGGGCCGTTGCTCTGAGCCATCCTAGCATAAAATGGTTTTATTTTGAAAGTGCTTAAAAACCACGCTTGGATCTGGGGCTGTTAAACACCTGTGCTGGTTTTTGGGGAGCGATTCCCTCGGCCAGCGGCTTGGGGCAGCCCGGCGCTGCCTGTGGGCCCTGCCTGCTGCTGCCCGCACGTATTCAGAGATGCTTTAGCAAAGCATAAGCCCAAGGGGGATTTTTTTTCATGTGGTGCATCTGTGTTATCCCTATTCCTGTAACTCAGAGACCCACAGCGCCAACGAGACAGGGAGGGTTTGCACATGTACGTTTGACCTTGCCGGGGCTGTGGGTTTTAGGTCCTAGCAACAACCGCTCCTGTTTCACGTTGGCGTGAGCGCCCTGAACCCCGGACACGGGTGGGTTTGCACCTGCAGGGTGTTGCACGCGTTGCGATGAGATGCGCGTCGATACCGTGAATGTCGAAGCCCGTCGGGGACAACCTCCTGGGCTGGTGGCTGTGGAAATGCTCCTGGTTTTGTGGGAGAAGGGGAGAGAGCTGGAAGTGATGGAGGGAAAATATGATGTTGAGGGAAATGGGTGGGGGAGGATGGAAAAGGAGGGACAGGCTGACCCTTTCGCATGTTTAGCTTACGATAGCCACGGGGACAATAAAATGAGCATGAAGTTGGGATGGAGCCCGCGTCCGTAATCTCTTTCCCCAGGGGCTGGTCCACCCATTTGGGTGTGTGGCCCGGCTCCTGCCCAGCCAAGGGGAAAGGTGGGGAGGGGGCGATGAAAAGCGCTTGCACTGATCACATTTCTCTGAACTCAGAGTCAAGGCTGCATAAATGACCCCCAGCTCCCAGAATAACGTTGCTATTTTGCTTTGGCTGTCAAAGGTAAAAGAAAAAAAGCTCAGACCACAGAGGAGCCAGGAATGCTGAGCAAAGCTGTCCCTGCACCTCTGCATCCCTGTCCTCGCCTGGCACGCGAGTTCTTCGGCCGGAGGTGGTAAAGGAAAGGTGATGGTTGTCACCCACTGTCCCGGTGGGTGTTTGGGTGTCTTACACAGAGGGCATGTGCTAACGTAACACTTAGGAAATGAGAGGATGCAGCGCGATGCCACCCTGGGTTCCTCGGTAGCTGCCCAGATGCAGCCGCCGGGCTGGAGAGGAGCCAGCAGCGGCGGGGAGCCGTGCGGCGAGGGCTGGCTGCAGCTCAAAAAGCAAGTTTTACCGCAAATACTGAGTTTTGCCTTATCTACTTGTGCTAAAGCTGCAATCTTTTTCAAAAGAGCCCGAAATCCAACATAACCAGGATTTTTGTGGTTGATGCAAGGTACTTAATGTTCCTGTTTAATTAAAATTTGGGCAGAGGTGGGATTGCAAGCAGCCGGGCTGGGATGAGCTGGGCTTACTGGGTGGGGGCAGATGCGCCTGTCTGCCAGGTGACGGGGGGACGGGACACCCGCGCACCCATGAAATGCTTCCTTAACGAACACACTGGGGGACTTGAGTAGGATGCCCAGATCCTGGAGACTGGGAACAGCCAAATGCCTCCTCTTTGTTCAAACCAGATGTCGAGGCAGAGAAATTCGGGGAAAGCCAAACGTTTCCTGGCCTGATGGGAGACGCTGGTTGAAGTCTTCACTCTGCTTTTGTTCAAACAGCCGTGAGCAACATCTTGGACACTGATTCAGTCTCTGCCCGTCGTCTCTCTAGGATGACTGAGAATAACAGCTTATATCTTCACTCCCTGGCTGTAAAATTCTTTTAAAGCTTTTGCAAAACACCTGTCGGTTTTGACAACATACTCCTCACAAAAAAGTCAGAGCGACCGACTCAAGCAGCCCTGGCTGTGATCTTTAGCTGCCTAGGAGAGAGCCATCGGCGTGGATGCAGGCTGAATAATAAGGACTCCTGCAGTTGCAGAGGACAGGACAATATATTTTTGCAGGGCGATAAAACCTGCTCAATGCCAGGCTCTGGCAGGAGCCGCCGCTCTGATCTGCTCCTTCCTCACCTCCAGGTATGGCATTTCATGGTTTCAGCCTCTCACCGTGGCTTGGCACAGCACATTCCCAATGTCCCATCCTCGCAGCGGTTTTCAAGGCGTGAGCGATGCAGAGCAGGGGCTCGCCTGGACCCTGCAGTTTTTGGGCAGCTGTTGAAAGAGACTCTATTGCAGAGCACTCAGTTTGTGTTTAATCTCCCCCCCCCCCCCCCCNCCATCTAAATCACGGAGGAAGGTTTTATATACGGCTCTGACAGCGCCAAACCGGAGAGGGATGCAGGGAATTTATAGCGCACCGACTGCTGCCGGTTAATATGCAGGCGAGGCTCTGAGCAGTGAAAGATTTCTGGGTTTATCAGAACAGGAGTACAAATGTACAGCAGGAGCCGCTGGGGATCTTCCCAGCTCAGGTGGTTTAACCTGCAGGACCGAAGGCTCTTAGGGCTGATGCGGGGGTATGGGGATTGTGTGAGGGATGGCCAGGCACCCCATCCTCCCCTGGGGACCGGGAAGAGCATTACCAGGGGGATGCACGATTTTGAGATGCCAGACAGCTGCACTGGGAGGGAGGTGAGAGATGAGCTGGGTTTTGGGGGTGGGATTTGATGCCCAGCACCCCAAGAGCTGCATCCCAACCCTGACCAAGGCACAGGACCGCGTCCAGGCAGGGTGGGAATGGCTCCGGGGAAGGAGACTCCACAGCCTCTCTGGGCAGCCTGGGCCGCTGCTCGGGCACCCGCACAGCAAAGGGGTTTTGCCTCAGATTTCAGTGGAACTTCCCGTGTTCCAGCTTGTGCCCGTTGCCCCTTGTCCTGTCGTCGGGCACCGCTGAGAAGAGCCCAGTCCCACCCTCCTGACACCCGCCCTTCAGACACTGATCAGCACTGAGGAGATCCCCCTCAGCCTTCTCTTCTCCAGGCTGAACAAGCCCAGGTCTCTCAGCCTCTCCTCATACCAGGGAGATGCTCCATCCCCTGAGCATCCCTGTGGCTCTGCGCTGGCCTTGCTCCAGCAGCTCCCTGTCCTTCTGGCACTGGGGGCCCAGCACTGGACACAGCACCCCAGCTGCGGCCTCCCCAGGGCAGAGCAGAGGGGCAGGATGGCCTCCCTCGCCCTGCTGCCCACACTCCTGTCCATGCAGCCCAGGACAGCGCTGCCCTTCTTGGCCCCGAGGGCCCAGCGCTGGCTCAGGGGCACTGGCTGCCCACCAGCACTGCCAGGGCCTGCTCAGCAGAGCCGCTTCCCAGCAGGGCAGCCCCAGCCTGTGCTGGTGCCGGGGGCTGTTCCTCCCCAGGGGCAGCACCTTGCCCTTGCTCCTGGTGAATCCCATGAGGTTCCCCTCGGCCCAGCTCTCCAGCCTGCCCAGGGCTCGCTGGATGGCAGCACACCCTTCTGGCGTATCAGCCGCTCCTCCATCCCAGGCTCCTCCACAGCATCAGCCGTGTGCTGGGTGCTGTGGTCCATCACCTTAAACCAAAAAAAGCAACCCATTTTTGAGCCCAGTTGGGTTTTTGCAGGTGGAAGGAAAGGTTGGTCTTGTCCTGAGCTCAACAGAGGCTCTTCCCTCCCAGGTTCAACCCTCCCCTGAGCACACTGAAATACTGCCCTGCTGCTTTACGTAGTGCTGGCGGGGGCTCTCCTGCAGCACCCCCTGCTCTGTACCTCCTCCCCAAACTCTGCCCATGAGTCCTGTACCCAGATATTGCCTTCATGTCTGCTTTTCCATTTTAATCTCATGTACTCTCAGAATTTTTGAGTCTTCACTGGCTTGGAGACATCTTATTTTTTTTTCCTCTCTCTCTTCCCCTTCATGCTACCATCAGCTCTTTGACATGGGAGTTTTATTGGAATAAAAGTAGATTTTTATCTCCCAAGCCTGTTTATTAAACTCTCTCCCTTCTTTCACAGTAAGCTACCACCCACCTTCCCGGATGTTTGTCAATTCAAATCAGGTTTAATCAACTCACAATATTGGACACAGTAAAATTGGATTTCTGAAAGCCCAATAAAGTTGTGCCACTGCGCTGTACCGTAGCTCGAGGAGCTCAGATTTCATCACATCATGTCAGCAGCCGCAAGAAACAGCCCATAAGAAACTCATCTACTGTGCTCCAGCAAGCTGCTAAAAATGGATGAAGCCTCTCCCGAAGAAATATTGACTATTAGTATTCTTATTAACATTCTGCTGTCAGAAATGACCAGTGGTAATAAATATGGCTGTATCTTTTCATTGTCCTGCCCATTTATCACTGTCTGGGTGAGCTTCCCTCGGTGCCGGGTGTGCTTCCCATTGCCACACACGACCCCTCTCTTCGCCCCGTCTCCTTGCCCAAAAGGAGCCATTTGCCTTCATGCTGTGACCTTGATTATTTTTTTTTTAATTATTATTATTATTTCCTTTTTGATGGAGCAAATGGCAGAGTAAGAAGGAGCCCCCGAGAACAGCTCGCTCCGTGTCTCACCCAGCGGAAGGTCCCATGGAGATGGGAAAGGGCAGGATGCGGTCCAGGCACCCATGGTACTCCTGCCCGCCTGTAATTAGATTTCTAGAGTTATAACAAGAGATATTGGTAGATTTGGATTATCCTCACGTCTTATTTCTTCCCTAATCTTGGGCGAGCTTTAGCGCTAGGGTAAACCAAGCTGTATTTTTGCAATTGCTTTGAACTAAACCTAGCAGAGCTGTCCTTGCCCTGTGCTGCTGCCCAGCACCAGCCTCCTCGTGCCGGCGCAAACCTTCCCAGGGCCGCACTGTAAACCTGGTCTGGGAACCGACCCGAATTAAACCAACCCTTTTCTCTTTTCTCTGCAGGCTGGCTTTAATCCTGACAAGCTCCCTGATCTGGCTGCATGTGTCTGCAGGATGACATCGGTCGTGTAGGAGAGGGGAATAAGCGGTGGTGGAAGCAGAGGGAGGAAAACTGGATTTTTAGATATTAAAGGCACTGGGATGCTGGTGTGAGACAGCAGGTCTGGGCTTGACTCTTCGCCCAGAAGCATTACCTGGATGAGAGCAAATGACAGCAAAATCCCTGTTTACAAACTCATTTCAAGGTGGGCGAGGGCCCCCGCATCTCATTTAATTCCAGCAAGGACGCGACTTCCCTCACTCTCTGCAAAACCAGCCGCCGAGGAAGCGTGCAATAGATAACGATGTAATTAATGCTGAGGGGGAGCCAACTCACATATTAACAAATGTTGTTTCCCAACGTGGGGCAAAGGGAGGGTGAATTTATTGCTGCAGACCTAGCAATTTCCTTCCTCCCAAATTCTTCCCGGTGCTCCGTTTCCCCACCCCTTTCTGCGGGGATCGTGGTGTTTGGCTTTGCCCAAGCAGGTGGGACTGCAGGCGCCTGCATGAGAGGGAGAACCCCCAGGAATGATTTATGCATTTAACACCAACTGATCACGAAGCAGCTGCTGCTCCAGCCTGTTGCCCACGGAGGGACGGCTCTTGGAAGCGAGCAGCTCTGGGCAGGCTCTGCTTTTGGTGCAACCGATGGTGTAAGGCTTTTGTTGCGGTTGGTTTGATGGTGATGGAGGCTGCTTTGAGGGCGAGAGATGGTCCCTGGCTGTGGCACGGCTGTACCTTGTCCTATAGGGTCAGCGTGCAGAAGGGGTCCCTTGGCCACGTCCTTCTCCAGGGTCTCTGCTCACTGCAGCGACGCTTCGTCTGAAGGCAGAAATCCCCCCCAAAGGGGGCTCAGCCACCAGCCCCACCCGTGGTCACCGTGGCCTTGTCCCCACAAGCGTGGGGAGTGGTGGGAGGGTGGCCATGCCCTGACGGCAATGCAAGCGAGCAACTGGGAGATAACACGGCCCTTGCTGGTTGCCAAAAATAGCCTCTTCCGAGCTTAATAAATCTGTATTAGCATCGCCTCCGCAGCCCGGCGTGCTCCCCCATCCCTGCGGCAGCGTGGTGGGTCCCCGGGGAGGGGACACGAGGGCTTTCCCCCACGTGTAGTCCAAGGAGGAGGCAGCATCCCACAGCGCCATGCCCTCCACCCTCTGCTGGGCTGGGAACGGCGGCTGCGGAGCCTAATATTCGCCTGTGGATATAAAGACAGGAGCTTTTGTGGGTTTGTGCCCAAGAAACAAAGCCGGGGNTACTCGTGCATTTAGCTGTGGGGTGATGGCATCCCTGCCCCAACACACCAATGCACTTGTGGCCAGCGGACCAGCTCAGATGGGGCTTTGCTGCTCTGAAGGAATTAAATATTCACTGAGCAGCGAGCAAGCTGTCTCTGCTGCTGAAAAGCAGCGTTTTAATGGCTGGGAACCAACACTTACCGGTCAGCCTGAGGTAAAAAATGCCATAAAGGCAAAGCAGTTTGTTTTGGTGGGCAGCTTAAAGCCAAGCAGAGGGTTTAGAGCAGTTTCCCCCGAGGCATCAGTGGCCATTAATTATCCAGAGGCAAAAGCACGGGGGCATGACCGGGGTCCCAAGTTCCCCTTTGTGGTCTGTCTTGGTGGGGCCCATGGAGCTATTCCTGATGGACATCTCCAGCAAACCCCCTCCGGCTCCCCTCCCGGGTCTGGGAATTAAATCCGAGCAATTTCCAGGTGTCCCGACCCACCCGGCGCAGAAACGGGCTGCTCCGACATAAATCAGCCGCGGCACGGAGGCAAGGTGATACGAGCAGGGAGATTGGATTAAGGAGCGAAGGTGGACAAGACAGATGGTGGGGTGGGAAGGGATGAAATGGGCTGGTGGAAATCGAAAGGGAAAAGATGACAAGGACACCAAGCTCACTAAAAAAGACAAAGTGCTGGGATTTTCCTGCAGGGAGCTGGGAGGAAAACAAAACCCTGAGGGACGTGTTATGTTGCCGCTGATGTTGGTCGCTTTTGGGGTGTGATGGGCTTTGCTGGGCACAGCACGGTGGGGCCTGTCCCCACAGGAATAGTTTTAATTTTTAATTAAGAAGTACTATAACCCATTTATTAAATATGTTTTGAATGGCTTCACCGTGAATTAAGGTCAAAATACAAGTGCTAAATTCTCAGGCTGTGGCGTAGGATTGGCTTTATTGACCTTCTGCTGACTTGTAGGAGCCCCCATCATTATTTTGACGGTTTTATCATGCAGTAATAGACTTTGTTCTAGATAATTACAGATACTATGTTCAACTTCAATCTTTTGTTGGACTTTTCCTTAGATAATCTTACTTAGATCATGTTTCTTTCTTTAGTCTTACATATGCCATAAACTTCGGCTAACAGCACTAATTATTTTAACACTGTCATTTTAAGGCTTACCAAAACAAATTCAAGGGTTAATTATATAAGAAAACTTTCATCTCTAACATCAGTTGCTGCACTCATTTGATAAGTAATGAACATCTGCTTTAGGAAAACAAAAAGGAGAGCAAGCAATGTTAAGAGATAACAAAAGTTATTTAAAGTTGCTAAGTTGTACATGTCTCGTTTCAATTTATACCTGCTTCTCATCCTAGCGCATCCCCGGCAGGTCGCGGAGGGGTCCCCGAGGGAAAGCGCTGCCGCCAAGCCAAGCTCCGTGGGTGGCTGAGACCGTTAATTAGGCTTTGCCATCAGTAACGAAGACAGATTCCCCCTCCAGAGCAAGCACGGGCAGATGCTTATAGCCGACGCTCCAGCCACCTCCGGGGTCAGAAATATCTTTGCATCTCCCAGACCAGAGCGATCTCTCCCTCCAGTCCCCGGTCATTAAAAGGAAATTAATTTCACCGAGCACTGAAGTAAGTAAAGTCTCTGATTTCTGGTCTGTTATGACTGTTAACCAGCTAGATCTCACTTTAATAGCTTATTTAAAGCACTGGGCCTCTGACAGCCCGGGTGATGGATGGAGCTGTCAGCGTCTGCTTCGTTTGGAGAGGAGAGGAACATCTCTTAAACTAGAAGCTCTATAAATCAAAAGGATGAAAATCAGCGAGTGCATTTTTCTGGACAGGGGCGTCCTTCTCCCTGTGGAGTGTAACAGGCACTAAATTGAGGTTGGATTTATCGGGTCTGAAACCCCTTTCGACAGGCGCTTTCACAGCCAGAATGGAAGAGAGCGGGCATGGAGCGGCGAAGCCAGGCGGCAGCGGAACCAAGCGCCATCTCCTTCGCAAACCCCAACCTCAGAGACCCCGACCACGCTCGCCAGCAGCCCCCCAATGGCAATTTCAGAGCAACTGCTCGTGGATGCAGGGAACCGCTGCTTTTCCCAAAATCCCGTCTGCTCCCTGGAGACGTGGGGGTTCATCCCGCCTGCGGTGCCTGGAGGTTTGGCAGCGCTGGACCCATCGCACTTGTGTTAATGGAAAAGCAGCGGCGTTAAGCTTCGCACAGGGAGATGACTCTGCATCATCCCTCGCTGGGGAAGACACAGACCCCCTCATTCGACCCATGGAGCTCAAGCAGAAAGCAAACTCTTGGGTTTTTCCAGCATTGACACAAACCCACCATCGATAGGCACAAGGTTGAGCAATGTATCTTGCGAGCGTCTTCAAATACTAGCAGGGCAGGCTGGTTTTGCTTCGGGCTCTGCCAGGTTTGAGGCCCCGGTAGCACTACAGCCTTTTATCCGTGTTTTTTCAAGGCTGCCTTCCCCACAAAGCTGATGGACGGGAGCAGAACGGCCCCCCCGCCCCCCCCCAGATGTGTTATTTGCAGCACCTTAGTTTTGTTTAATATTGAAAGACATTTGAAACGCGGCTCTGACCTAGATTGGGAGCTCTTCGGGGGAAGGCTGTCACTGGCACAGGCGGGCTGGGGAGCAGCCAGCGGAGGCAGGGCCCGTGCCTCGCCGAGGAGCGCTGCTGCGATAAAATAATCATTTAGGAGTGGGAATTAACCCACTTAATCAGCAGCGCTCATGGTTTGCTCCTTGGCGAGTGCTCAGAGGTGACCTGAGGTGTGCTGCTCCTGCTCGGCCCCCGTGGTCCCTGTTGCTGCTCCCATCCTCGCCTTGTTTCCAGGATTGCAAAATGTTTGCACCTTTTCCTTTTCCTTTTTTTCCTTTTCCTTTTCTTTTTTCCTTTCCCTTTTCTCCTTTTCCTTATTTCCTTTTCCTTGTTCCCTTCCCTTTTCCTTTTCTCCTTTTTCTTTTTTCTTTTCCTTTTTGCCCTTTCCCTTTCCTCTCCCTTTTTCCCCTTTCCCCTTCCTTCCCCTTTTTCCCCTTTCCCCTTTTCCCTTTTCCTTTTCTCCCCTTTCCCTTTTACCCTTCCCCTTTCCCTTGCTTTGCTGGGCCCCACCTCAGCAGCCCCCAGCTCCGCTGTCAGCACCCTGCCCTGCCACACCAGGCAAGCAGAGGAGCCTTTTGGACTCTTAAGGACGGACATTTTCTGAAAGCACGCCCAATGTGCTCTTTTTTAGGTCGAAATTTGCATTTTTAAACACTTCCCAACATAAAAATGCACCTTTAAAAAATTCAGAAGTGCGGCCACGTCACCCTGGGATGGCTGTCTGTAATTACCTTTAAAAAAACGTGAATTTTACTTTTTCTCCTCAAAAAACGTAAGCGTGCACCCGGCTGCTGCGGGGCCGCCAGGGCTGTTGCCTTGGGGTATGTGTAAGTTGTACCCGCCTTGATTTGTGCAGAGGATGCATCGAGGGTGTTTCGGGGTCTCCCCCTAAGGGGAGCCAGCGGTGGGGAAGGGGCGCAGGGGCCAGCTGGGGCTTCCCCCCCACCCCAAACCCCTTTGCACAGCCCCGATGTCTCACACCAACGCGGGGCTCCACCTTGGAGGCTCGTGATGTGCAAACCCCGTTAGGCTCCGGGTGCAAATCTCCCGGTCGATCGCAGCTGAGGTTTGGGTTTGACACGCAAACCCTGTGATGCTCCTGCAGCTCTTCCAGGCTCGTCTTAAATCACTTGGACCTTTCCTTTTTGGAAGGAGGAGGCATTTTTTTGCCATCGCGATGGCAGAGCGCATCTCTCTGCCCATCAGGTCCGGGGTTTCACGGCAGAGCCATTGAAGGGAAAGGGAAAACTAGTGAACCACATAATTAGTTTTTGCTTCACTGATTAATATCGCTTGCAAACAGGTAATCGCAGCCCGAGCAGGCTCCTTCACGACACTTTTCCTAATGAATGAATGTAGCTGGCTGGTCCTTTGCCTTTTAGTATGAATACAAACAGGGGCAGCTGCTGCCAGAATAAATAGAGCATCTCGCAGCGAGAGCAGACCTCTTCATTCAGAATCAGAAACTCCCTGATATTCCCCAGCAGCTCCTCGCTGATCCTAAACCATCCCCTTGCAAGCCCCCAGCCCGGCATCCTCCCATCACCGCCGACATGCGGCAGCAATATTGCCCCTTCCAGCCTTCCCTGTAAATTGATAATTCCAGTTTGCTTTCCACACGCAGCAATCAGCCCGGAGAATCGTATTTGCTGGTAGGAGCGGGGGTAGCAATTGAGCGCAGGAGTGAGCGGGCTGGCTCGCTCGGCATGCGGGAGAGGCATTTGTACTTAAGTAATTGGATAGCGGCGGCGTATAAAATCGTAATGGCTCTGTAATCTTGTCGTACAATAATCCCGCGCACGGCTGCGGAGCGCGGCTCCCCCCGACCCCCGAGCAGAGCGCTGCCCTCGTTTAAATGTGATTTAACGAGGCTGGAAGAGCAAGCTCTGATTGCTCTTGTTTTTACAGCCAGGCGGTGCGGCCGCTGCTGCGGAATAGTAATTGTTTTGGGGAACGTTGCTCTGGGGCTTAGCCGAGGAGCTCGGTGTCAGGATGAGCCCCAAGGTCAGCCCCGGCATGTCCCCAGATGGGATGGAGGGCGATGCAGCTCGGTGGTCCATGCCGTAGTCCCCACGCCAGGAGCCTGGGGCTTCTCTGCTTCTCTTTTTCTCCCTTTTTTTTTACAGCCCGAGCAGTTGTCCAGGCAAGTTGTGCTCGGGGACTGAAGAACTGCCTCTTCCCATCGATGTTTTGGGTGCTGAATTTCCACGTACAGGCTGTGCCTCTCTTTATACACCCTGGTTGTTGGTAGGGGGGGGTCACGACTCAGTGAAGCTGGGGACACAGATGACCCTATTGCTATAATATCCAGGCATTTCTCGGATATTTAAAAATAGAAACACCAATAATGATCTGTCTCTCTATCAAGCCTGGAGGGGAAGTAGCTTGATTAGCTTATAGATCTCCTCGTTTATGTGTGGGTGACCGCGGTGTCCGGGGAAGGGGGCGGAGGAGGTGGGGATGCTCAGGGGAGCAGCCGGGAGGGGAGACCCCCCTGGCCACATCTGTGCTTCGTGGTGTGGGTGTCCGGGGAGTGCCGGCGACTCCAGGTTGTGTCCCCAAAATGCCCTTGGAGGCTGGTTTTTGGCAGGGCGGCTGGCACAGAGCTGATGGATGAGTGGGAGCCTTTGGGGTGCCGTGGCGGGCTGTGTCACCGTGATCGATAGCGGGGAGACAGGGAAATATGAATAGGGAGAAGGATGAAAAATGCAGGAGTCCATGAGCTGTGGCTGTTCAGTGTCAGCTTGTGGTGTGCGAGACGTGGCGTGGGTCCACCTGCAACTTTTTTGCCCTCGTGTCCCTGCACCCAGACCCAAGGTCCCCAGGGAAACCCTGGGGGTTAATGCTGGGGCTGCTCCCAGCTCCCTGCTTTTTTATGTAACCAGGGAAAAGTCGCTTCATCTCCCTCCCCAAAATCTAAGCCGATAACATGGAGCAGATTAACATCCAAGGCCAGGCTGGACGGGGCTCTGAGCAACCTGCTCTGGTTGGGGATGTCCCTGCTCACTGCAGGGGTTGGACTGGGTGGCCTCTAAAGGTCCCCTCCAACCCAAACCATCCTGTGATTATTTTGCAGCCTGCTGTCGCTGCCCTGTTCAGACCAAATAAAACCCCAAGTGGGAAAGGAAGAGGGGAAGGCGCTTGGGTCCCATCCGGCCGCCGGTGTGGAGGTCGCAGGCGTTCGCTGCCGTGGATTTAACGTATGGCTCAGCCGCGGCTCAGCGCGTTCAGCTGGTGGGAGTCACCCCTCCAGAACCCGGGAGCAGAACGGGGTGCTGCACCAGCCGGCAGCTGCCGGGAACGCGGGGGATACAGCAAATACGTCTCCCGATGGCTGGGGAGGGACCGGCTACATTTTAAAAAAGTGATTTATGCTCTAATCGTTCTTGAAGCTTCATTATTCCAAGCATTAGTGTGTCTGAGCCAGTGGCCTTATTTGTTAATGCACTGGAAGCGGCAGCAGATGTGCTATTTTTCATCTGTGACCTGATCAGCTCGCTGATTCATCTACTTCTATTTTCATTTCCCTGTCATTGATTTATTAATGATGTCTTACTTATCTGGGGCTCTTTTGGAGGGATCCTATGGCCCAGCCCCCAGAGAGATGCTAAAGGAGCCCCCTCCCTTCCCCAAAGATCCTCTTTTTCAAACCATATTCATCCTCACCGCTGCAGAGATTAGACCCTTTAATCATTTAGCAACTGAAACAACCTCTGCGGCCTGTACAATTTGTGGATAATTTGTCTGCTGAGAGAGCAGCCTCCCTCTTTCCCACCGCAGACGGGGTACTCCATCCTCCGGGGATGTATTTGGGCCCGGGGGGACACAGGGGCTCCATCCAGGAGCTCCTCGGGATGCAGAGGGGGGATGTCCAGGCTGAGAAAATGGACTGGTTTTCTTGCTTTTCTATCCTCTCCGGGTTTGTCCAGCCTGGAATAATCCCAGGGGCAGAATTTGGGCAAGAAGCTCTATTTCCCCCTTACTTTGAAAAGCAGCTGAGGAGTTTGACCAAACTGTGGGGAGCTTATATGGATGTTCTTGGACAAGGAAGTCCTTTCTGCACCGCCTATTTGACCGGGGCTGTGCTGGATCCATGAGAAATTATTTATTTTCTGCCTTCTATTCTGAAAAATACATTTATTCCCACATCTCCCCTAACAGCAAGGCTGGAGCAGGCTATTGGTTTGCCTTTGCCGTGTAAGGGGATTTTCCTCCTGCCTCTGTCCCACTGACGAACCTCTTCTGGACGAGCCACCAAGCAGAGGGAGCTGTGGTGACCTGGGGAAAAAAGCCACGGCCGGCCCTGTCCCGTGGTGTCCCCAGGGACCTCTGTCCACGGCCACTGCCAGGCTCTTGGCATCCAGCATCTCTCGGCTTTTTTCCTCCTGAAACCTTTTCTCACTTGGCGTCACACTTTGCCGAGGCGCCCAGAGTAAACCCGTGTCCAAGAAGCCCTTCTTACTGAAAAGCGTCTTTTTGCTGAGCGACTCTGACCTACCGCCTTCGGGGCTTCTCAGAAACCAAATTCTGCCATTAAATACACACGTAAAATTCCTGGATTTGGGGAAGGTCGTTCCAAGTTTAGTCATAGATCCTCTGCGCTATTATTCAGCCAGCCCTAAAGCATCATCCCTCGTAGGATACCAAGAGGCCCCTGCGAACTGCTCCTTGCTCCCACCTCTCCTGCTGGCAACGCCTGGGAAATGCTCTCCGTTTCCAGCTGCTCGGCCGAATCCCGGGGGGAGCCGTTCTTTGCTTCTGGGGCTATTTGAGGGATTTACGGTGCTGTTCAAGTAACTGATCTTTGAGCCTCAGATGTGCCAGTGATCCCGCTGCTCCATCCGATCGCTGCTTTGATTTCCAGCCTAGTTAACTCCTTGGCTCTTCACAGGATAGCTGGCTCGCTCTACAGCATCTTGGCCTTTACTGGAAACGTGGCTTAGCCTCATTTTTTTTTTTCAGGAAAACCAAAGTTGCCTGGTTTTTTTTCCCTTTGCATC
Source organism: Anhinga rufa (assembly GCA_013400875.1). Lineage (NCBI taxonomy): Eukaryota > Metazoa > Chordata > Aves > Suliformes > Anhingidae > Anhinga > Anhinga rufa. The sequence continues at coordinate 62,167 of VZTV01038444.1, forward strand.
CTTCTCACATGATGAATTTTACGCGCTGATAAGGGACTTGCAGGATTACAGACAGCAGGTCTGTGTTACATTATCGGCACTATAGACAAGCCCTTGCTGCTTTTATAAATGTAAGTACCTTTCCAAATCAATAAATCAACATTAACATTGCTTTAAATGGGTACAACAGGTCGAGGGAGTTTGCTGGGTAATTCTTTTTCTTCCTGATGAATTTACTTTGGGTAAAATTCAGAGACTTCAGGGGCAGATCCTCATCTCGATGGCCTGGATTTTCACCACCGCCATCTCCCAGCGCTCGCTCGGATGTAGCCCAGCACTGCGAGAGGAAAGAAGCGAGCTTGTGGTTTTGTTCTCTTTCAGAAAGGAAAATACCCACAAACAGGGATAAAACCCTTCCCCAAACCCTCTGGGAGCAATAGCCTGGGAGGTGCTATTCTCTTCCCCTGAGCCACATATGCCCGCTTTCTAAGACTGCCCAAATCTGCACTGAAATGGAAGAAAGGAGCTCAGTGTTTGGCTGGGGCTGGGAATAATCCGCATTTTGAATCCCCTGGGGAGTGTGATGCACCCCACCTGCTTCTCCCCCACAATTAGGGCCACTGAGCTAAAGCCACTTGCTTGGAAATGCCCCGGAGACGTGTTTGCACATTGACACAGTCCATTACCCCTATCTGCGTTGGTTTTATTGTCACTATTTATTAAGGACTCTGGAAATGTGCAAAGCTGCCTCTTTCTGCAAGGAAAAAGCCTTTTATGGGCTCAGGGGAGAGCAAAACCCCAGCCTCCCGCGTGAAAAATCACTGCTCCAAGGGGCGAGGTGGCCGAGACCTGCTCCCGAGGGCGCATGACCTTGGTAGGAAACTTTCCCAGCTTCTTTTTTTCCCCTAAACCATTTTGAAAACAAAGCAGCCGAGCACCTCAAACCCTGGGCCCTCGGTTCACCTCCCCTCGCACGGGGTGACAGGCAGCTGTGGCATCGGGGCGCCTCTCTCCCCCCGTCGTGGTCCCTTATTAACAGCGTATGGATTAACCTCCCATCTTTTATCATTTTCTTGCCCACAAGGATTTTGTAACCTCGTGGCTTCAGCCTCTCCATCCCTCCAAAGTTGGGGTCTGCTGCTTCTTCTTCTGGTTTCTCCTTGTATTTTCTCACCCAGATTTTTTGCCTCTGTGATTTGGGCTAGAAATGCCTGGGAGGTTTTTTCCTCCTCTTATTTTTTTTTCCTTTTTTTTTTTTTTTTTTTTTTTTTTTTTTTTTTTCTTTTCCTGCCTCTTTTTTTTTTTTTTTTTTTTTTTCTTTTCTGCTTGCTCACAGCATCCCCGTAGCTTGGTGTACAGATTTGGGGGAACCCAGGTGGTGATGTGGCGGCTTGGGCTGCCCTCTCTTGGCACTGTTGCACATTGCACAGGGCAAAATCACCAGCCAGAAAAACCTCTCCATAGCATCTTCCCCGCTACATCGGCCTCCCTCGCAATGCTTGATGAGAAGGGCTGCTTTAAAGCTCTTCCATCCTCCGCTTTCATTACATGGTGGTCAGGTTCCCAACTCCCTGTTTTAAGGTCAGGGACCATATTGCGACTCGGCAATTCGGGCACATCTGCCTGCCAGCTTCCTTAATGAACCTTTTTAATCTCGCTTTTGGCCCTACAGTAGCTCCGAAACAGCCCTTGGGGGAGTAATTAGGATTTTTTCACAACATTTGTGAATGTGACCTCCTGCTTCCCCCCCTCCGACGGTGGAAATCACTGCAGTGCACATGTGATAAGGCACGAAATCCCCCTGAGTCATGAGGGCACGCTGCTCGATAGTGCTTGGCAAGTCCTGCGACTCCTTCTTGGCAGGCAGGCTGCTGAATCTCATCAGTGAGACAGAGAAAGGTCACAGCCGAAGGTTATAGGCAATCTTTTTCTTGTCTTTTTTTTTCCCCCCCCATATAAATTCGGATAGTATTGATCTGATTAACTTGTTTATCTGAAGCTTGTTGGTTTTCCACTTTGCAAGGTGCAGCGTGGCTCCGGCAGGAATATTTGGGTGGGGGCACACGGTGCCAGACCCTGACCTGGCCTGGGAAGGGGTTTGCTGCTAAACCTGCCCGGGTTTGGAGACCGTAGTCAGCTCGCCTGTGGTTTTCTCTGTAGTATCTCATCTGTTGTGGGTTTTTTGCTATGAGGGCTTTGTATTTGCAGAGATGCGGGGGGATGCCGCTTGCAGGGGGCATCTGGGTCGCCCCATGCACTGCCGTGCTGGTAGGCAGCTGGGGACCAGCATCTTTCCATGGGCTCTGGAGCAAAACCAGCCAAGGGCTCAGCCAAAAAAACCAAACAAGTGCCTTTTTTTGCTGAAGCAAAGATTTTCTAGACTCACCCCATGGTCAAGCACCTTCTGGTTACCAGGGCTTGAACCTGCCGCTCCCCGCGGGGTGTGGGTATGGGTGCGCCGGGCGTTTGCAGAAGTGGTACCAGGAAAAAACCCCAAAGCCATGTCCTCGTTCCGACCTGTTTTGTAAAACAGCCCTTTGGTTACCAGGCACTCCTATCTGCGAGGGGCCAAAGGACACGCTGTGTCCCCGTGTTTGTCACACAGGCCTGATAAAATAGCTCTTGACTGCTAGTTTCTCTGCTGGGTTTTTCTCTTGGGCTTTTATTGGGATGGTAGATAAGACAAATTGAGATTGAGTGACTGGATACATCAGATAAAAAATTAAATACTGCGCCTTACAAGTCCCCTCGTGTGTCCAAGAATTGCTGCAGGAACAGCAGAGAAGCCTTTTTCCCCCTCTCCAATTTTTTTACAAAGTTCCTGATGGGAACAAAATCAGAAACATTATTTATGAAAAAACCCCTAAAAGGGCTGCTCTCCAGCTCCTGCCCAGTGGGGTCGAGCCCAGGGCTGAAGGCGCTCCTTGGCAGAGGACTGCATTGCAGTTTGCAGCTGGCTCCCAGCAGCCTGGCCACGCTCCAGTGCTTCGGACGGAGCAGCGGCGGCACATCACCCCGGGCTGGTGGCCGCATCCCCTCTGCTGCAGGCTGCGCACCCGGCTCGGGGGAAAAGGACCCCCGGCATCTCCTGAACGCCATCCACGAAGCCGAAAAGCCATGGGGATTTCTTTACTCACGCCCGAGATTTCGCAGAGCATCCCTCTTTGGCCGGTTGGTTTAAGGGAATTACCTGGTTTGCTGCCATCGGGTGTCTGGGGGTGAGGGTACCTGTGGTGTGTTGGTGCCGGTGACACCAGAACGCCGTGGGATCCAGACCAGTTAGCCCGAAAGCACGTCTGGAGGTGGAGCATCACTTTTCCTCCTGCAAATTGCTTCTAAAAGTCGGGCCTACAGCGGGGTATCCCAATGTCCCCACATCATGGCCCGCCACCCCAAATTGAATGTTGGCCCTAATCTGTATTATAAAAAGTGACATTTTTTCCTGTTGGTTTTTTTTTTTTTTTTTTCCCAGCAATTGATTTCTCTGGGTGGAGCAAGGAGGTGGCCTTGCATCTCTTTCTGGATCAATGGAGCCACTACCCGTGGGAGTCGTGCCCAGCTCTCGGCCCCCACCGCCCGCGCGCTCAGCACCATCCGGTGCTCCGGGAGAGCCCCTTCTCTTCCAGCCTCCGCCTGGGACGGGGGTAGAGCTGCTTTGGGATCAACCCCAAAGATGCTCTGGAGGCCACAGTCAGCAATGCATCCCGGAGAACGCTGACAACGTAAAGCTCCTTTCCAAAATGCCTTCGTATCCACTGCCGATGTCCAATATCCGCTGCCACCCGGTAATGCGCCACACGAGCATCTCTGGCCTGCAGAGATGACCTAAAGCCGGTACCTGGGTCCTTGGCTGGTGCAGGGGAAGGGGCGGTGGGGCTGCCCGGGCCCCTCCATCCCTGGGCGTTGCTGCCATCTAATGCCCAAGGCCGGGACGGCGCAGGGGCACGGCCAGACCCTGCCACCCAGGAGAGACAGCATCACCCGGGAAAACACCTTTGGGGCGCTAAAAGAGAAAAAGAATAACCCTCTTTCTTTAACGGGTATCGTTTCTGCAGGGAAATGATGCTCCTGTCCCAAGCGCCAGCCCTTACGGATAACTGCGAGCGGTGAGAGCATCCAAGCAGGGTAGCTCGGGATGCTTTTTAGTTGCAGGTCGGTCCTTTTGGCTGAAGACACGCAAAACTTGCAGGAAAACCACCCTTCAGCTCACCGCGGCCAGGATTCCCGTCTTGCCGAAACTGCTCTCCCTCGGCCTTTTTGTGCCATGGAGGTGAAGGAGTTGCTTTCTTGGGTAGCCGGGATGCCGGGCTGGCCGGGAGGTCTGCAGAAGGACAGGGGAGTTTCTTCAGGTCAGATCTTATGGGTTCATTAATCTCTGTATTCAAGTGGTGGCTTTGTCTGTAATGACTTTTTATTTATTTAGTAGTCTTCAAAGTACTCAGCAGCAGGTTTCTTACTCTGCATCACTCTGCAGAGGGTTATTTTTTCCATTTGGCTTTATATTCACAATTATTGCTCGCCCAGACGCGTGTGAGTCCACATGAAATGGATTAAAAACTGGCTCTTGTTCTGCCCAAAGAGTAACTTTCAGGGAACAGGAGGAATAGCGAGACCCTCAAAGTGGTGTCTATTTGATCTCCTGAGGATCTTCCAAGGGAGTTTGATGATTTCACCTGTGGTGACTTTACGTTTCCTTCCTGGTTTTGGTTCGAGATGCGGAGGGCAGGAGCTCTATCCCAGCTAAAACCATGACAGCGGCTGAGCACAAGTAAAGGCAGCGTTCAGAGGTCACAACATCTGGAAATCTGCCTTTTGGAAGGATGCTGCTCAGCGCCGGGGTGAGGAGGGCAGCGATGAAGGGTACCGGTGCATCCAAGGCTGATGGCCCATGTGCTCATGGGACCCAACCAAGGACCTTCATAATGACTAGGCCAAAAATCAAGGCTTGATTTTATTTAGTTACCACAAAGAAGTTTACCTCTGAGCAGGTCATGATGCTCCTGAGAGGAGCTCCTGGGCCTCCTGCCAGCCAGCACGTCCCCAGTTTGACGGCGAAGCTCATGCAGGTGGGCATGGAACCGGTGTGGGGCCTCCAGGCTTTGTGTCAGGTAGGAGAAAAGCTTTTTTCCTTTACTGTTCCTTTACCAGTGGAAAACCCCCATCTGCACACACACGTCTGGTGGTCCCAGGGCATCCATCCACTGCCTCTCGCACTTCTTTTGCAGCAGTTACGTCCTGCAAGGAAACCACTCCTTGCTGGACTTTAGCCTTGCCCTCTGCTTTGGATCAGCCCACCATTAGAGATTTTCTCTGAAGTTTGAAGAGCAGATGTTTATGATCTGGGGATGAAGGCTCGTTGCAAAGGCATGGTCAACTGGAGACCCCTCTGCAAGGACGTGGTCACGCCGCGGTCTCCAGCAGAGGGGACCTTTGAGAGGGGGCAGCTGCGTTTGCAAAGAGCAGTAGGGATCAGACTGGGAAACTTTCTGCCCTGGTGCTCAACGGGGCCTGGCCAAGGCTCCCCGGTACCCTGTCCTCTCCCACCGTGCCGGCAGGCGCCTGGCCGAAGCCATTGCTATGTGCAGAGATTAGGTAAAACCAGCTCTGTGTTTGGGGTCTGAGTGCTTCTTTCAATTTAGCTTAACTCGGTGAGGAATTGACTTAAACTAGATTGATATAAGCCACTCTTAAAAGATTTAAGCCCCATCGTAAGAGGATGTGCTCATGGTTTTACACTGTATTAACCCAGGCATTTGAATAACAGCTCCAGGCTAGGTCTACACTTGGTTTTTATACCAAATTATTGCAGTTCAGGCCTGCTTGGTTTTTTAATTAAACCGAAGAAAAATGTTAATGTGGATTCACTTGCACTGATGGGAAATCATTTTACAGTGGGTTAACTTTGGGAGTCATCTAGCTTTCCCAAGCGTGGGGATGAGGAGGGTTGCATGCTCAAAGGGAAGAAGGTTTGTCACCCATGTAGCGCTTAATGTATTTTAATCAGCGGGAAGAAGAGAGGAACCAAAATTTCAATTAAAAGAGAAAAGAAAAATAAACCCCTTCACTTCTTCCTGTGGCCAGCAGCCTCTGAAAAGGAGGGAGGGCAGAGATGGCCCCATTCACGGGGCACAGACAGGACACTTGGCTGGGCTGGAGCAGTAAATCCCAGGGTAGTGGCTCCCCCCTGGTTTCCCACTCTAAACCCAGTGATTTTGGCTAACATGTTAGTTTTCATGACATGCCCGTCACTGTGCCAGCACCCTGCCCCACTCACAGCTCCGGATGACAGGAGATGTTGGTCCCACCTCGGGCCGGACACCTGCGAAAGCAGAGCTCAGCTGCAAACCAGCAAGTTTTGGCTAATCCCTCTCCTAGCACAGTATATCCCTCACACGTATACGCTGCTGCTCTCTAATGGTATTAATAATTCTCCCTTTATTTCTCACTCAAACACTCTTGGAAGGATCATCCAATTTAAATCACAGCTTCTCTAGTTAGCGTGTGTCACCACGAGAGGGCAATAAATCATCTAATTACAATGACGGAGCCGGTGTCTTTTCACAAAGCCACCCATGATGAACTTAAATGGATTTTAAACATTAATATAATAGGCATTTAGTAAAGAATGGGAAGGAAAAAGAACATTTTAAACAAGCCAGCAGGTTTCCCTGAATGTATTTGGGATGCAGGGCTTGGATTGGCCACCAAAACCATCCTGATGTGCAGTGAGATGCTGGAATTAAAACCGGGGAAGGGAGTCCTGCCTCTCTGAGATGCTAATTCAGGTAAAAGCTCATTTTGAGGAGTGCAGACGTACTGACCCTAATGATTCGGAGCTATTTGCAGAGTTAATGGAGGGTTACTAATTTCAAAGCATATCAATCTCATAAAATGTGAAAGAAGATGTTTCCTTACTCTGCTGTCCTGAGGGATGTCTGGCGGCTAACCGGCCCCTTCCCAAGCTGGCCGCTAGCTCCATGTGCCGAAATGTTCTGCCACTTCCATCGCTGGGGCTTGGCCTTAGGAAAAGCCAAGGAAAAGCCACTTTATCCCCCAGGCTGATGCTGTGAGGAATGGGGATGGAAAGTCTTGTGCTCTAACCCATGGCCGCTCTAACCCAGGAGGTTTTTTTTGTTGTAAAATGGTCCTTCTCTTTGCTTTTTCCCCTAGGGTGATGCAGCAGGGTCCTGGAGGGTGTTTTGTGGCTCCTGTTGGCAAGTCCCCAGATGAGGCCACCCGTGGTGGCACAAGCAGATGGTTCCCACCTCTTGTGGGATGGGTGCTTGGGGTGACCTTGGCTGGTTGCTGGTCATGAGCTGCTGGAGGAGTGAGGGTGGAAAATGTCCTTGAGTCACCCAGCTTTGGCAAAACCTTGTCTTGGCATTCATTGGTCTCTGATGGGAGTCCCACATCCTCAATATCCTCATGTTCCCAGTCTTCCCAGCTCCTAAAAAGGGTTTGCTTAGTGACACAGAGTCTGGTTACAACGCGCTACTTATCTGGGATCCCCGGAGGGAGACAAGTCTCCCTTTTATCCCCACTCATGGGGAAGTCCCAAATTCTGTCTTGGCCTCATCTCGCCATGCCCTGGGGCAATAGGGCATCTACCCATGGGGCAGGATCGTCTGCTCAAGATGTTTGGGGGTTTTTAAGGGCTGCAATACAACATGACCCTGGCATATTCAGGTCATTGAATCTCTTCCATTTGCTTGGTTGGATGAGACACTGAGCTGGTATGCCTACCTGCTGTGGAGCTTGGAGAGGGGGAGAGATCAGAGCTTTTGTACAGGAATCCAAAATGACCCTGATGAACCAAGGTCAGAAATGCGCAGATATAAGTCCTCAAGGCCCAGAGCTTCTGGGTACAGTTGGGAGAGAAAAATTAGACACACAAGTGTAAAACGGAGAAGAGATGTGGAAGCAATGGCGAAAGCAGAGCAAATAGCAGCCTAAGGCCAATGTGGCACTAAAGAAAAACTTAATTTGGGGATTTATTATAAAAAGAATCACATGAGCCCTGGTAGGGAGTTGTCCTGCCTCGTGTGCTCCTACCAGGCGTGAGGGGAAGCACCGTGTCCAGACTGGGGCTTCAAAACATTGTAAGCAACTTAGATGGAGTCCAGAGGGGAAGAATAGAAGTGATCTTGGGCCATGGCTGGTATGGGGAGATGTGCTACAAGCCTCCCAGAGCAGGAGTTGTCCCTCTTGTTCTTTGGGGAAAGGTCAAAGAAGCCACCACTGCACTTGAGGTAAAACTGGTTTGAGTTGGAAGAGCAATGACATGATGAAGGGCCCATGTGGAGCCTCCGTCTTGGAGCTTTCCAGGACAGGGAGCTCCTGGGGAGGGAGTGGGTCATTCAGACCTTCCCCAGCACCGACTTTGTGGCCACCAGGAGCAAAGCAAGGCTGACGGGAGTGTTATTAGCTCCATCCTGGTGCTGGAGCTGGGGAGGACTGGGAAATGCTGCTTGCCATCACCTCTGGAGGTCTCCTGCAGGCCTGCATGTGCCTGAGCCCAAAAGCTTTGCATCCCTTCAAGAACAAGGCTGGTGATTAGCCTTAAACTACAAGAAAAAGCAAGGAAGCCAATGTTAATCTGCCAATGAGACCTACAGCACAGCCAATGCTTCAATGCTATCACGAAGAGAGATGCTGCAGGCAGGAGAAGGCTTCAGCACAGGACATCTCTGCTGTAAGTAGTTATTAGAGAGCAAAGGAAGCCCGTGCTACAGGTTCTTTTGCAAAATAAGGGGCTGGCAAGAGCTGAGGTCACCTCTTTTTACAGCAAGTAAATTTACAGCTAAGTAAGGTTTAATGAGATGGTTGTTATGGGTTCATGTATAGATTTATCCTCTGTGCAGCATTGCACATGTCTGGGTCATCAAGGAGGGCACCGGGGTCCTCCTGGCAGCAGTTTTCAGTATCTTCCACTTGCATGAGCAATGGGATGGAGGAAGACAGTGCAGTTGTGTGGGTGCTGGACACCCTGACAACTTGTTTGCAGCAGTTCTGGGCTAATATTTCCCAGGCTTTCCCCCAGATCGGCACTGGGAAGTCTGCGAGTCCCGAACGGAGCATGAAACGGAGGAGGAAGACATGGAGTCACAGAGCCCAGCCAAGTTCTGCACTGATTTTCATAACTAATAAAGATCCCGTATGAATATGAGATTGAAAGACCTCAAAGCTGATTAAATCTGTTTGATATTTGAGGGCTTCCTCCCCCTCCCTCCCCTTTGTTAAAGGACAGTCTCCTCCTTCAAAGTGAGTGATGGTCTAAAGTCGTAATGCCGATTATTGCTGAGATTCTCACACCAATGCGGTGGGGAGAGGGGGTGGAAATAAAAATCCCTGTAGGGTAGTTTAAAGTCTGCATGAGTAGTGTGTAATCTACCCAACAGGATTGATCCAGGTCAGGCATTAAAGGCTAAAATGGATTAAACAAAAGACATTCCCCTTGTAACAAGAAGGAAAAACTTCAAAGGTGGGATTTGTTCTTGTTATGACAAAGGAAGTGGATTTACCAAGTGCCTGGGGGCACACCCCTCCGCGGCTTTCAATTTGCTCGAGTTGCTATGAAGAAGCAGGACAAAATGCGTGGGGGTTTTCGCCGCGCGCTTTGGTGCTGCCGGAGCCCTCCCCGGGGTAAGAACGTTGGGTTAAGAGGATCGGCTTGGCACTGCTTTTTCTTGTTTTGTTTTGTTCGCTCTTTAAGGGGAAAAAAAAAAAAAAAAGAAGAAAAAAAGAAAGGAGAGAAAAAAAAACAACAAAAGGCAGCGAGAAAGGGAGGGCTGGTGGCACGTCAGAGGGAAACGTGATGGTTGAGGGTGGTAGAAACGGGTGGACAAGTGCAGGCAGAGGCGAGGTGGGATGGGGAATGGGCCCTTCAAAGCAAAGGAAGACCAGATTGTCCCACCCAGGGGTGAATGGCAGAGTGAGGGCTGAAAAAGGGGCTGATCCTGCCTTAAGTACCAGCCATCATCCCCCTGGAGATGCCTTTTTCCTCCTTCACTGGTCACACCATGGCCAACGTTGGTGCAGATTGTCCCCAGCCAGTGGAGATGCAGCTGTGGGCTGGCACATCCCCACTTCTGTGCCTACGGGGAGGAAAGGGGACCTTCAGGCAAACAAATCTCGCCAGGTCTCCAGGTGAGCATTACAGCCGCTTGCTTTTATGAGACTTGCACCCTGCCGTGGGGGGATTATTGGCTTCTTCTTGTTCTTGAACCCGCTCCAGAGCAAAGCTAATTCTACTTCTTGGCTAAGAAAAAGGCGCGGTGGCAGTAGGCATGGTGGCAGCAGGGCATGGTGGCAACAAGTCATGGCGGCAATAAGCCCTGCTGCCTACAACACCGCTCCCTCCATCTTCTCCAGGTCCTGCTGCCACCACAGAGGACCTGCTGCAGCTCTGGCACCAAACACTCACGCGACTTGCCGAGGAAGCCCATAACACCCCAAACCTTTCCCAGCACCGTGCTTCCATAAAGCCTAAAATGCCCCTTTGTGGCCGGTGCATCCCGGTCTGGAGCACCTCAAGCTGGCCTGGACTGAGCTCCTGGGTGATCTGGTGCTGCATGGTGGGAGCATGGTGGCTCCCATGGTCTCCAATACGTCTAGTTGCTGGGATCCAAACTACAGCACAAAGGAGGCTCTTTGGAACCAAATTTATATAATTTTTAACTACTTCTTTAAGGGAACAAGCCCCTGGGTCTAATCTGTGTGATTACAGCCAGTTTAAGTTGTAGGTCTCTGTGCGTCCGTGTGTGTGTACAAGTTTTCCACATTAAAGCCAGGCTAATTCTGTTAGGAGGTGGATCCTCGCTATTGTGCAGCACAGGGCTACTATTTTTCTATCTAATTACCCAGGTAATGCAATTAGGCAATTGGGTCTAAGCTGACATCAGGAGGAAAGGTCCCCAGGTTTGCACAGTGGCAGGCCTATGGCAATTAAATGTGACATACTCGGTTACTGAAATGTGAAAGCGTCTTTGGGAAACTCCATCTCCATCTCTACTAACCTACAGATCTGAGCTACAACTCATTTATTTGTGGACAGAGAAGAAGGACTTATCTTTCAATGCCCGATGGCCATAATTAGGCTCATTATCGTACACAGGCCTTGGAAGCACGTTGCAAAAGGTTGGCTCTGAGCATGAGCTGCTTTTCACCAAGTGTCAAGCTGAGGAGCTGGGATTGAGCTGACTAGTCTCTGCAGGGCCTTCTGCTTGGGCTCAGCATCCTCCTGATGAGTCCTTCCTGGGCAGAGAGTGGGAGGGACCCTCTCACCTCTAGCTGGGACGGACAGTGGAGGACTAATAAATGGCAAATGAGGATGCCCACAGTTACCACAGAGCATCTTTCCCTTTTTTTTGCAGTACAATTATTTTCACGGAAATGCCCAAATCCCTTTAAACACAAGTGTAAATGGTTCCTGTTGAGATCCCATCCCAACAAGAGCCTCATCAGAAAAGGGTCAGTAGGAGAGGGAGGTGGCAGAGGGCTGCAGGGCCTCGAGCAGTGGGGATGGCAGAGGAGGGTTCAGCGTTTCGTTTTGCCTCATAAAGCCAGGACTAGCAGGGCCCTCAGCCAGGTTAGCACATCACTTCCAGGTAGCCGAAGGAAGCCCTTCCTCGCAGGACACGTGTTGAAGCTGTGGACCTCTTCACCGCAGGAACCCATGCAGGTCCATAGGACCACCCCTGGCTGGAAGCAGTTGTGTGGCAGACCAGTGGAGGCGAGGAAAAGATGTGAAGGTACCACTCCATGCTTAACTTCTTCTGACCCAGGCCAGCGCTGGAGAGAGGCCACGGGGTAGGGTGGGCTTTGGGGCAGCGTGGTGTGGCTGGTCCTGTCCTTCTCCGACACTGCTGCCTGGACACCTTTGGCTTATTGCACTTGTAGTTAATAATGTCTGTGCAAGCCTTTAAAGACAGTCCTATTTAATGGTAAATAATTTATTTCTATTTGAATGAGTTGTTGAGTGATTCCTGCTGCGGTTTGTCCAGCTCCATCGTTCTCATCCCTTTTTATCCCTTCCTGAGAGCACTTTGACATGCACCTAGGGGTGTCAGCTTGGGCATCCTTCTGTGGCCGGCTGGATAGAGAGGGACATGGAGTGGGTCCCACTGCCGGAGCTGTGACTGCAGCATGCCCAACACAGTGACCCAGCCTGACGTCCAGAGGTGGGCTGTTCCAGGTCACTCCATGCCTCAGTTTCCCCTCTCTAAAGCAGGGATGCTGCCACACAGTCCTTCTCCCCGTCTTCTCCAAGCAGAGGGGCAAGGACTGACACCCTGCAGCCCATTAACATCCCCCCGTGCCCTGTCTCTGCCACACTTTATATTTTGGGGTCTTTTTAGGGGGTCTCAATTTTATGCTAAGGTCCTGGAAGTGTTTTGCATCTCATGGCAAGGCAGAGGGCATGTGGTCAACTACATCATCCCCAAACATGTCCCAGGTGGTCTCCCCTCATTCCCAGCTCGCTTAGTGCTTTGAAAATCTCCTCCACCTAAACCACATATTGCACAACCTCTTCCTTTGCTTTAACTCAGCACCCACTGGCACACCGGGGCCATAGCATAGCATCCCAGTGGGTGTCCCCGAGCGCTGGCAACTCCTCCATCCTCGTGGCTCTCCCGCCTCCTGTTCCTTCTCAGGTTGCTTCGAAATCCCACTGGGTTTTGTTTGGGTTTTAGCAAATACCCTCTCGCCTTGATTTGTTTCTTTTTCGCCTTCCTTTTTTCTGCTCCCTTGAAATGGGCTTATGCACCCCGCAAACTTGGCACGCTTTGAAAAAGATAAGCATGAGTTTGCCGGCTCCACAGGTGACCTTTCTGCACCGGGTTCAGCAAGGATTCCTTGCATACAAGGAAAACATTCACCTGATTATGCTCTACCACCACCGAAGCTCTTGTTTGCACCAGGTATTCAGTGCAGTCAACCTTAAAAAGGGGGGAAAAATACAAAAATCGAGAAAAGCCAAGGAGGCATGGGGTTCATATGACGCAGGGCAGCGGGGGAAGCACAGTGGTGTTGGTGGTGGTGCTAAAAGAGCAGTAAAACAGGGATGCTGGGCACCATGGGGCCGAGGGTGGGGAGATAATTCCCCGTGGCAGGAACACACCATCTGTAGAAACCCATTTGGGCTGCTTTTATAGGAACCGAGGTGGCATAACTACATTTGCTAGCAAATAATTTAAATATTGCCAGTCACGTCACATTGTGGTTGTTTGGAAATAATTATATCCATATCACAGACAGTAAATAATAGATGTGCTTTCACTAACATTTTATTCATGTTCTGTTTTAATATGGCAAACTTAGAAGTAATTTAATCTCCCAGTAAATTGAACTGGTAGGGGGTTCTTCACACAGAAGATTGCAAGTTATTAATTCCAGGCAGTCTTCATCTTGTACAATTAGTCACTGTTTGCAGCTGGAAATGTTTTATTAATTTTCCATAGCAGTTGATTTTCCACAGTTTTCTCAGTTTAAATTAAGCAGTAAGAGCCGCTGTTTCTTCTTAAATAAATTTCCTTTCCACAAAAATACATGCCTCTGGCTATGTCAATTTTCCCGTTTGATTAAAGTGCCAGCAGGCAATTAATAACTTAATGCATTTTAAAGTACTTTTGGAAAAGTAATTTGAATAGCCAAACTTGTATATTTGAATTGATTGTTGCAGAAGATTTAACACACGTTCTTAAATCACAGAACCTTGTAAAGGACAAATGAAGAGTTGCAGAAGCAGTAGGCACCATCCGATACCATCTCCTAAATACAGAGGGATCCTCTAAGGCTCGTCTTCTTCTGGGATTGTCTACCTTGGTCCTGGGAGAGGGGTTCAGCCTTGGTTTGACTGGAGTCCCAGCGCAGGCTTGCAAGAGGAGAAGGGACCTGCTGCGTTGGCTGAACTCTCTGGAGATGAGGTCCTTGGGAAGCCCTGAGGAAGGGAACTGCTCTGGTGAATAACTGTCACTTCTTCACTGCGTGGGCTGGGACATTCCCGGTCCCAGCACAGGTGCCCACTGCCACCGGGCACCTGCTGTCAGCTGGGTCCCAGAGGGCTCTTATGGTGATCCAGAGCTAACTTCACTGCTCATGTCCATGCTCGTCCCCATGCCTGCGTCCATGCCCATGCCCACGCCCAGGCTCACATCCATACCCATCCTGATGTCTGTCTATGGTCAGTGCAGCATACAGGCAGGGCTCAGCAGGACCAGCCTAGCATGACCACCTCCTGTGAATCCAACCCTTCCCTTGCACAGAAACCAAAACTAAGGCTAGCAGGGACCTCGAAAGGCCACCTAATCCATGCCTGGCCCTCAGGTGGGATCAGAGATCTCTAAACCAGACAGATGTTTGTCTAACTGGCTCATAAAGATCTCCTCTGAGACCCCACCACCTCCCCTGGCCATCTATTCAGGCTTTGCTGTCCTTACAATTAATTCTGTTGCGGCTGTACCCTCCTTTGGGTGCATCTCCCCGTGAAGCTTGTGAGCAGCTCACACCAGCGTGGTTGTGTGTGCCGAGGTCATTACATGAGCAGGGTGTTTCACCTCTCACACCTGACACCGTGATCCAGCAAAGCACTTAAGC
>VZTV01038445.1:0-18768 GCA_013400875.1 Anhinga rufa
AAAAAAAACTTTTTTTAATCTATTCCCACAATTAAAACAATTTCCAAGTATAATTTTCCCACATTCTTATGACAAAGCAAATATCTGGGAACCACGGTAAAGGAGCAAGAGGGGTTTGAAACTTAAAATTCCCTCCTGTGCAGAATGCCCCTTGCAGCCTGGTGAGCAGCAGCCGTCAGGGACATCTCTACGCTCCCATCAGCATCTGTGCTAGCTTCTCCTTGTATCTGGACGCCTGGTGTAGATGCTTGCACATCATGCACTGTCATGCACTTCTCCGTTAAATGCCCTGCACAATCATTTCCTGAACACCCAAAGTTCCCCTCTGCTTTATTCAGACGGTGACAGTGTTAGGGGGCTGCAAGTATAAACTCATGTTTTGTGTCAGTAACATTTTGTCTCTGGCTTGTATTTCTATTGATCGCCTATTTCACCTTACGTACCTGCTCTCCATTGTGAATTCAACCTCCAGCTCCTCTTTCCCCTGTGAAAGCAAATGAAGGCAGTCATTGCAGGTTGATTCTCCTGTGAAAAGAGATAACCTACAGGAACCTGTGCTCTTCAGGGGACTCTATAAGCCAGCATCCACCTTTTGTTAACTGCACTTGCAACAGATACGATTTTCTTCATGTCCTATCTGCTATGCTTCTAGCATCACATACTTCTAACGTCATATCCATTACTTTAGCAGACTCCTACTTTAGACCTTGCAGGCCAAATGTATTGCAAGGCCTCTTGGCAGCTGGTGCCCCTTTCTGCAGCCATAAGTTCACCCCTCACTCTTTCACAGGCCACCTGCAATTCCCCTTTCCCTTCCTTCCCCACGAGCTCTCAGCACTCCCCACTGGTCCTCAGCATGAGCAAGGCTGGATTTCTCTGGTACACCCAAATCAGCCTGACCCTCTCCCAGCCCTCACCCGCAGCCTGTGCAGATGGGCCTGGTGGCACATGAATATGGTGGCATACTTTGGTATATGAAGTCCAGGGTGTTCTGGAGGGTGTACTTTGGTTTGGCAGAGTGTGCTCATGTAAACTCATTGCATGCTCAGCCTTCATCTTTGCCTTTTATAATTCCCTTCCCCTGCGATTTCCTTCCTCCTTCACAGGTTTTGGTGCAACTCCCATTATCTTGTTAGCCCCTAGTACAAGCACTAAGGAAAATAACAGCATGGAGAACCAGCCTTTCCAAAACAGGCTTCAAATCAGATCAGTACTCACTGAAGTAAAGTATTTCTAGGGGCCTACTGTCCTTAAAACTTCAGTATAAAGTTGTCTCAACCTTATGAAATCAAGATCTGCTGAAAAACTCACTTAAGAAAACTGAGTTTGCAGCTTATGGCTGCAGATCACTACTTTTATATTAGCAGAACATAATGCACAGCTCAGAACCACCGGCTCTAACTGCAAAGAGATGCTCAAAACTGTTGGGATAAACTCTCAATATTTTGACATGAAAGACAGCAACGAGACAATCAAGTCCAATACTGTTGGCCAGCTATGTCTGCAGAAGCACCCAAAATATGCAGTGATTACAGAAGCAATACTGGGTATCAACCCTTGAAAGAGATGGACATACTCAGGTGGCAGTAAGAAAGGCTTGTATATGAGACACACGAGATGAAAGACGAGATAATCACATTCTCACCTGACCACATCCCCATAGCTTTGTTCTTGAATTTTATCTATACCTGTGGATTCAGCTGGAAACACAGCTGAACATTTTCTCCAAGCTGGATTTTGGAGACATCAAAGAATACGGTGAGGAGATGGTCATCTTGAGTTACATTGTCCTCATCGCAAACTTTCAGCTCCAGAATATTCTGGAATTAAAAAAAAAATAGATTGTATAAGGTTTAACAGACATAAGATGCCACAGATATTTCATTTTAGTTAAAGGAATTTGGGAAAGAATTTTGAGAATGAAAGCAAAGGCAACAGTAAAATAGAAATTTTGCAGTTGCACTCTACAGAAAATTGACTATTCAGGAAGATGCAGTCTTACCCAATCATTGAAAGCTAAGTAACTACAGGAAGAGAGTGTGAATACTTCGTAAGGGAACTCAGAGAGACCTGAGTGTGGAAGGGCTACATGATAAGTTTGATATCTGGTAAGAATACCTGTTGGGGGGTAGCAGCTGTTCCTACCTTAACCTGGCTCTGAATCGTGAAGTGGAAGGTTTCGTTCCATGTCGGGTTCTTGCTGTTCTGGACTGTTTTGGTGCGGAAATGCTGCACTGAAGCTGTTGGCAGGCTTAGGCTCACATAGCAGTCCGACTGGGTTACTGTTGAAGAGAGGGAAAGTGTGAAAGCAATGGACCAATGAAACCCATCTCGTAAGCCATAAGATGTTGCACTGTATGAATTTATAAGCTCTGTGCACAGGACAATAAGCAGAATGCAGGCCAGGATGCTAGCTAAGGTGCCATCAAGCCAGTGCTAGACAACCAACTTGCTTTACAGTTTGTGACAGCCTGGCAAGTTTGCTCTTCTTGGGAACTACTTCTTTTAACTGCTGGAAAAACAATGAACATTCAAAATATGCAGTTACATGGCATTCCATTTCAGAGGTGCATAGCCAGACTATCTATATATATCAGCCTTCAAAGGTTTTAAGCACTGACAAGCCATCCATATGCACAGGGGCATGCACACCCATGAAAGCCTCACGAGGCTGGGCACCACTGATGGTGCAGCTGCTTGTAAGGAACACAGAACAGATAACATTTGCAGCTGTGACGGGGGCTGCTGGACAGACAGAGTGCAGCTCATACATAGTGGGCTTCCACAGGAAGGCATGGACACGCCTTAATGTTTCTGGGGTAGCTCTGGCTCTAAGTTCTGTCTTGTCTACTCTTTGGAGCACCCGTTCTAGCACATCTGGTTGCCAAAGCAGTGGCAACAAGAGCTCGTTTCACTGAATGTTCCCATGAAACCCCATTGCTATCACAGAAGGTAGGTCTTCCACCAAGGCACTTGGTCTCAGTCAGCCTTATTCCCTTCTGGAAAGTTAAAGAAGGGAACACACACACACACATACACCATAGAGCTCAACAATAAAACTTTCCAAGAAAAAAAAAAGTTAAGAAAAAAATTTTCAAGAAAAACAATTAATCATCTGTGGAGAAAAGAATTACATTTAATCCTCTGTGAAGTGGATTAAAATGAGCACATCTAAGAAAAGTGTTGAAATTTTGAACAGTCTGATGGTGTAACATGTGGTTTGAGAAGCAGCTGTCCTGAGGGAGAGTTTTTGCCAGTAAAGCTGTATAAAAATTATTGCTTAATGCCACTACAGCCAGGGAGGGATAAGGGCATTTGCAACACCTGATGGGCAGGTGAAAACTTGTCTGTGCTTCCCAGCAGAGAGTGAGGTGAGGTTGCTTCTTTGCAGGAGATTGCATTGCTTTGGCTTCACTGTTTCAATTAGAGGTGTGTTCAGGTCATAAAGTTCACCTATGAAATTTAATGTTTCCAGATACAGGGAGGGCAGCTTTAGTATTTTCATTATCCTTTCCCAGATGAAGAGGCCAGTTGTAAAGTTTGGCTTCCCTGCTGAGCTCCATCATAGGTGAGGGTTTTTCAGGACCAAAGCTTCTGTATGAGACAGTGGTTATCAGCAGCCTGCAATACTTACATCGTCAAGAAGCACTTTCATTCTGAGGTCAGAATAATCTGCTTGCAAATACGTTTTGTCAGAGTTATTAAGAAATAAAAGGCAAACATGAATCATGAGATTACCTATCCTGTGGACCCACACTCGGAAGTCAGGGCTGACCAGCCTACAGAATACACCTGTTAGTTAAGGACATCCACCCACACAAGTGCCAAAGATAGCATGGGGGAGTATTGTCCATAAATGCCATTCCCATCATTAGCATTATATTTCCTCTACATGTAACGCCACCTGCTTGAGCATTCCTGCCACTGCACAGCAGACACACCTCCATCTGACTAGACTTAGTCTTGTCCCACTTAACATTACTGGTAGACCTTGAAAACAGACGCTGGGAACACAGAAAAATTTACTTGGCCCTTTAACTAAACTGTAACTGAAGAATTAATAAAGCCAGTATTTTTTTTTTCCTGATTCTCCTGAGACTTAAGTCACCTTTTTTTGAGTGACTCTGAATTAAAAAAAAAAAATAGTAACTTTGACCGAGGAAGATAGTTGTGGTATATACAAAGATACATAAATTCTTAAAAAAAAAAAATCAAAACACATAGAAATTACCTGGGTTTCTAACAATCCTAATCACTGCCAAACTTTTGTGTATATAAAGGAAATATCCATATGAACATCCTTTTTGATTCTTGGAAAGTCCACGTTGATATTAGCACAGCTGTCAGCTCTTGTCCCCACTCTGAGGAGGATCAGAAGGGCCAAAGTCTGCAGAGTGGTGAGTGATCCGCAGTTTATTTCATTGACATTTCCCAAACAGCGATACACGCTCTGACTAGGTCTGTGGCAAAGAACAAAGTGCTACTTCGAAAGTCCACCAATTTTTTTTCTTTTCTGCAAGTGATCACTGCCTGCTCCTGCACTGTATTGTACAGCTTTAAGAAATAACTACTTGTCAGAGAGCAGAGCTCTGACTTCTCATTTCACATCTCTGACTTTCTCTGGGGGACTTTGACACAGCCGCTAAAAAGAGTGCTTTCCTCTTCCCATCTGCAAAACGCGTTTGGGGATACCTTTTGTACTTCAGAGGTGTCCTCTGAAACCTAGTTGCCTCTTGTTCATGAAGTATTTTCCAGGTGATAGAAGAGAGGCACTTACAACACCCAGGAACGTTTTTTACACATCGCTGGTACCTCAGGCCCATATTCTGCCTGACCAGCTCCAGGAACAAGCAGAGGTGAGAACTGGAGCTCCATAGCGTGTCCTGTGCTCAAGCCGGTCGGTCACACCGCAATATCACATTGCCTTATACCAAATGCCTCTTCACACATACGTACAGGCTGCATGCAAGCAAATCATCATTGCCGTGGTACGTAAGCCAAACTACCACCTAACTACGGCAATTAACGCTCACACATGGCACACGCAGCAGACCTTCACAGCAGCGACCTGTTGCGTCCCTCCCCTGGACCATGACACGTGAGCAGCCGTCAAACATGTTCGGGGAGGCAGCCGTGGTATCACTGTGGGGCAATATCCTGCCAAAAGCAGGTGTGGCAGCAGGTGTTTATGAAAGCACAGTCTCTTCGTCCACTTATTACATTAAGTTTCTAATTATCTTCCAGGATAGCAGCAGGACTGGATCTTAATTGTGCTTTACCATTAGAAAGCATTACAGAGACATGACCCATGCTCAGAAACACCATAGCCCCAGCACCACGCCGCATCCCACACAAGAGCAGGGCATCAGCTGTTCTGGCTCGAGCTAAAATCTCACCACCTCTCTCATAGACAGCTCAAATTCAAACAGGGCTAAACCAAAAGTTTTTCATTTTAATTCTACCTCCTTTTTTGATGCTAACAGACACAACCTCCAGCCCATGTGTAACCTGGGCAGAAACCTGGACATCTTCCTCCTCTTGGACAGCCTTTAAGTTCTCGCACTGAGGCTATTTGTAGGGGGTAGATTTTGTCATGACTGTTAGGGTATAATTTTTTCTTATTGTGCTGAAGGGATCCAAACCAAGAATGTGGTCTCAAACACTGTTTGCCCAGATCATCTCCTTGATCATGTTTCCCCTCACTTGGACCCATCCATGACACAAAATATAAACTATCAACCATCAGCTGAGAAAAGCATTTTTCTTCTTCCTCAACCAATGTGGAGCTGAGCAGCGATCTGGCTGAGGGTGTGTGGACAGGCAGGCATTGCTGCTTTCTAGAGTGCAGAATATTAAATAACTTGATCATTGGAACTTTTTATATTCTTTTTAAATAAGAATGTGAGTTAATTCCTTCTCAAGGCTCTTCAAAGCAGACTATCAGAATTCATTCAGCCCTGCCTCCAGGAAGCATTCAACATTAGTCTCCTAATAGCTAAACCTCAGTAAAAAGCTTTCACACTTTCTCCCTCCCTGCACTTCACACTGGGTGGAGCACCCTACAAGTATCCCTAAAACAGCATCACTAGCCTCTTCTACATCCCTCCTTGAAACATCCTCTTGCTGAGATGTTGCTAAATAACCTTCCTTTTTTTTTTCCGTTCTCGCCCTTGCGGGCTTTATCAGTCCACATCCTCTTATTTTATAATGAGATTTCAGGTAGCACCTAGAACAATAGGCTGTTAGTACACAATTGCAACTGCTTAAACGGTGAAGTAATAAATAACAAAGAAACAATAACAACGGTGCAAGAACAAAACACCACAGGAAGTCCGCAGGTTCCTGCAAGAAGTATCACATTGGGCCGTAGTTCCTCAAACAATAATGTATTTCACTGGCTGTATTTCTTTTCAGGATCTCAAACGCCTTTCCATGACTTGATCTCATATGACGGAACGGCTACTGCAATGCTGTAAAATATGTTTTTTGTTAAAAATGTAAAACCTACTTAATTTTTTTTTAAATATTTTACCCAAAATAATATAAGCCTTATATAAAACAAGTCCAAAACTTGGAAGCTTCCAAAATTAACAAGCCTAATTTTTGTAAAAAATAAAATTCCATAAAAGCTTCAAAATATATCATTTTCTTACTAAGAAAATGCTGAAGAATATTTTTGACTCTATAGCATAAAGGTCCGTTTGGCCCAGGACCCACAGGCAGTTTCCACAGAGGGCTTTTGGATGTTTTCAGGAAGCAGGGAATGATGGCTAAAAATTGCTCAGTTCAGCGTCCCCATCCAGTTGCCTAATCTTACGTTTTTGTTTAACCCTTAACACTCTGGGTTTTTTCTTTTTCATTTGTTAATTCCATGTAATGATTTTGTTTCTCTCCAGTATCTTGTTCTTTGGGGGTTCTTGGGGAAAGATCTTTGGTCTTGTTAGGGATGGACACCAGTGCCTGAGGAAAATATGCCCCACATTTAGTGGTGGGTGTCTAAGGAAGAGTATAAGAGGGCAGGCATCATATAATGCTCTCTCAGCCCTCACAATTTAAGATTCAGACACTTGCTAATACAACCCTCACTGGATTTTTCTTCTATGAACCTGCCCAGTCTCCATCTGGAACCCACCCAAACTTCTGGCACCCATGACCTGCTGTGGGGAGTTCCCTAGCTGAACCACATGCCACATCCTTCTGTTTGTTCTGGAGCTATGGTGGTTGCCCAAGGACTACGAGTGGCCGAGCCTGAAATTTGAAATTCTCTGCAGAGAAAGCCTTGATTTTTAAGGGTGGGTTGGATTGATGCACATCCAAATCTCACCCCATTAGGGAGTCAGGATGCAGATGGGACACACACCCAAATCTGGGAACTGGCGAGTGTTCAAAGATCCAGGAATATCAAGAGCCCCAATGAGCCTGATGGGGACGTGGGTGTGCTCAGTGGGAAGAGGGAATATGGAGAACACAAACAAAGCAATAAATTCACAGGTGGCATCCATGATATCAGCTATGCATCAATACATCATTGGGAATTAGTGTTATAATTTACACACTGATGGATCATTGGAAGAAGAGACAGAATAGCGCAAGGGTGCATTAAAAAGATGCAGGCTTTAAAAAGCAGAATGAAAGAATTTAAATTGTCTTAAATAAAAATACTATCTTATGCACTGAACTTCCATTAAAAGTCTTGTATTGTCTGTTCTGTAGGAGATGTTAGTGAGGTTTTAAGAGTGTTCTTATGGGTTAAGATTCCCATCTCCATTATTTGGAAAATGGAGCAAATAGACCAATAATGAAGTTAACCTCTGGGAGACCTTTGAAATGCTAGATGAGTATTAAACAAAGAGATCCAAAAACCCTACAGAAACCTAGTGCAAGAAGGGATCTTGAGAGGAGAAAATAATAAAATGGGATTCACTTCAGAAACAAAAGGATGGGCACAATTGGTGAGAGATAGAAGGAACTTATCTAAAATGTTAAAAATCTACAAGATGACTGAGAAATAGATGACACTTGCCAACTTGTTCTATCTAGAAAAGTTTGCAGGAAAAGGAAAGCGATAAAAAACAGAGCTGGAAAAAAGAATGAGGAAAAAAAGATCACTGTTAGGAAAATGGTACTGTAAAGAAGTCTACGTTGCTGGTGACGGAGGTCCACATGTTTCTGGGTTTGCTAAGGCTGTGTCAAGCTTGTCTCTAGGGAACTCTAAAGGTGATTGAAACAACTCAACAATATTCCCCCAGTTTTACACACAAACCAGCAAAATTTTGTATAAGTGGTACATATTTTTATCTTAAGCTTCCCATTTTGCTGCTTCTCAGTGAAAGTCGCATACAGTTACCAACATGCAATTTGCACTAGCTTTTACATTGCCAGTGAGTTTAACCAGAGGTTAAATTAATTTATTAAACATTTGAAATATAGGTTTATTTTATATGATAAAGAGTGCGTCATTGAAATATGTGACTTCTACAAGTCTAACTGCATAGAAAACTATGTCCTGAAGTGGTTTAAAAGAAGATGTTTCTGATAAATGCAAGTGACAAATTTTATGCTCAGCAAAATCAAATGTTACTGGAATTAAGCAGCTGCCATTCAAAGCCAGATTCAACAATTAAGCATAAGCAAGGCAGTGCCGTGGCTGGTATGATTTTCTTCTCGTACAAGATGGAAGTACCCAACAAAGCAAACCATTCGGTTTTTTTGCAAGTATTGTTTTTGTTTTGTTTGTGCAAATTTGTTTCCCTTAAAATTTTTACTTCTACTACCTTTTCAAACAGATAATAGCTTGGCAATGTTCATGTATGTTCATTCAATGTTCATATGTTCGTTCGATGTTCGTATGCTTCACAGCGTAAGGTGGGACAGCCTCAGCCTGGAAAGCCCATGCTGTGGCTTCACTGTTGCTCCAGACCCTGTGCCGTGCTCCTAAGGCACCTCTGTCATTCAAACTGCTCCTTTAAGCAGCTTTACAAACTGGTGGGATGTGTCTTGGGCTGGGAAGCAGAAATCCATGAGCATTTCACTACCTGTCTTTTGCCCTAGAAACTTTCTAGTACTGGGAAGGACAGCGTCAAGACATAGGAAACTCCTCTCAGAATAAAAATAATTTAAAGATAAAAAAAAAAGCATTGATCTAAATGAGAAAAAGGTGGAGATAAAGCTGTTAAACTCATTATCATGCAGAAGGTTTAACTGAAAATGATTATGTGGGGAGATATCTAAGGGCTGTAGTTTTCCACACCTCTTTCTTTCAGTTCAGAGTGCATGTTTGTACCTTCAAATAGGTTTTAGCTGTAGCAAGGGATTTCTCTCCAGGCTATAACTGAGCTTCAAATCTCCTTTCCACCCTTTAGAAGTAGTCCAGTGGGAAGGTTCCTGCAGACTCTTCTTCCCCAGACATTCAGCAACAAGAAATTCTCTTACCTCTCTTCAATAAAAATTGGAGTGAGAAACTCTTCTTCATATACCTTTGGTCCCTAGAGAAACTATAGCAAAGCCTAAAGCAAATCACTTTTGAAAGGCCTAAACAAATGTCATCTTGCATCGTTTTAACTGAACAAATTTAGCTTGGTCTAGTTCCTATAGAAACTTTCTGGATTCAGACCTTCTTATGTGTATAAATGAATAAATGCAAGACAATCAGCCATCTCCTCAGGTTGGAGGTGACTGTCATTCACACCTTTTTTTCTAGTCCTTTGCAGTTCAGATATTTATGGAGCATTAACGAACTTCTATGTAACTATCTTTCCTGGGAATTTTGTTAAGAATAGAAAAAGCTAACAGTGTGAGCCCTTAACTAAGTCTTGAAACATGGCTGTTCCTATGGCTGAATCAAATTTGACAGTCTACGAGAGATGTCGAGTATACAGTCCTGAGCTCTCATGAAACATTCTGCAATAGGGATGCACAGGGTGGACATTACTGTAAGAAGGAACCATAGAAAGAAGTGTCCCATCTAAACTTCTAATTGCATCCTTCCCTGTGAATGAGGAACCTTTCTTTACAGATTCAGATGTGAAACATTTTATGCATTCTGTGCAAACTTCTGAACTACGACTGGTGGCTAGACTTCAGCATCACACTGGCAAAGACATAAGAATAAATATTATCTTCTAATGATGCTGCCTTATCTTCAGTATACCAGTCACGCATCTTCTCTCTCTCTCCTTTTATAAATACTCGGTAGCATTTGTGACACTTGGTAATATTCCAAGCAGTATTACAAGCACGTGGAAGCTCCAGGGGTATAGCAAAGATACTCACGCAAGTCTGCTTTCCTGGCATTTTTCATCCGTATGACTCTTACAGTGAGCAAGTTGCATGGAGAGGGTTCTGTCTGTTGAACAGCATACAAATATGTGGGATGAGAATGCAGGGAGAAAGAACAGAAGCACAGTCAGAGAGAGCATTGATTTAAGTGTTTCAATTCCAGCCATCCAAAACATTTCTGAACTGAGGTTCTTCCTTGTGCATTGTCTTCTCCTTCTTCCCAGGTTTGCAGCCAGGTGTGGCCAGAGACCCAAGATGTACATTCAGTCACAGACCAGACCTCTGATGTCTTCCATTTTCCATTATGAGGAAACCTGTGGTAACCCTCAGCTTGAGGTATCTGACTCTTACAACCCAATCACAGAGAAATGTATGATAGTGAGCCTTGCTGTGCTATAAATACTGCTGACACACATCTTGGTCTGTGCAAATTCAAAGGATGTCATCTATATCCACTATGTTTCACAACAAAGAGCAGACAATCTAGCAGGGCAGGAATTAGTAACAATATCATGGTGTAACGATGCCGCTCGTCAGCTGGTTTATAGCCATATAATTCCATTGTTACGTTTGACGTAGAGCGGTGCTGGCTCTCAGACAATGAGGACCTGAAAAATGCGTTCCAGAGACCTATCCCAAGCTTCTCAGAAGGGGGGAGTGAAAGCAACAAATCTGTAGTTATTTATCTCTGAATAAATCATCTCGCCCAATCTTTCTTTAAGCAAAGGTCACAGGAAAGTATCTTTGGAAATCTTGGAAAACCACCTAACCCAAGTGGTTATCAAAAGGCATTTAACAAACCTGCCAGGAAACTGGTTTGATTTTGTCATTCTCTCCCACCCTAAGCAAGGATCGGACAAACATAGTACTTAATCAAAAGTATAGGGGCTGAAGTTGAGGTACTTAGTTCCCTAGATAATTGTCTTTTTTAAAGTAATAAAAAGACGAAAAATTGCACATTTAATGCTCTAAATGACAAAAAAATCCTACCAAAACCAATCAAAAAAACCTTAAAACCACAAACAAAAAAAATCCAACAACCAAGAGGAGCAAAAAAGAAAGAGCAAAACTATGTAGAGATGCAACACATACAAGAGACAGTTCATGCACATTACCTATAGAGCAGGGAACATCACTGCAATTAATACGTAGATCAATATACAACAGTGTGTCACCATTCATTCCCTTATGCCCAAAAACTTCCACGATTTTTAAGAGAGCTATATTTAACACCTCACATAATATTACTTTCCTGGCTTTCCCCATGCACTCATTGACATTAGTGATACCTCCTTATTTTTCCTTGGTGGCTTGTTTTGCCTAGCCCAATTGGATGGAAGTGAAGGACAACAGCAATGTACAAAAAGATCTCTCTTTTTTTTTTTAATTGGAGATTTTCAAAATAGTTAAATCACTGCAGCTTTAAAGTCCTTACATTCCTGAAGGACAAAACAGAAAGCAGGCACAAAACTCAGGCAGAAGCCCCACTTTGCTCTCAGCCTTGGTGCTGAAGAAGAAATCTCAGAGCTGAAGATACAGAAGGTGGAACACCACCTCCCGCAGCAGGTCCCCTCTGCCACCAAGGGGCTGCCTGCACAGCTCATTGCAGAGCCTCCTCTTTCCTTTTCTTACCTGGCTTTTACTGTAGAACAGCCCCATTGTGGTCTTTTCCACGTCTAAGCCAGGTGCAAAATGTGGCAGTCGATGCGTACAGAGGAGCCTCAGCCAGGCAGCTTCTCTTGCTTTAAGCTGCTGGGAGCAGACAGGTGTGTTAGTGCCTGACTCAGTGCTGCCTCACCCCACCACCACCACTTGAGCAATCCCCAACTCCTCCTCGCTGCACCGGGAGGTGAGCCTGTGCTGCACACCTGCGCCAGATGCAGATACCCGGGTTCTGGCACTGCAGAAGGATGGTCTTTGCAGCTGTAGTTAGAGGGGCTTTGAGACCTGAAAGGGATCTTCCCTTCATAGTTATGGGCGCTGTTATACTTTTAAGCATCCCCATCCCTTCCTGAGGAGGCCACAGTGCTTTTGCACGCTGCAGGGTAGTCAGACTGCCACCTCTTGTGTGGAGGTGTCCATCTGGCTGTCAGGAGTGGGCAACAAGGACTTCTTTGGCCAAGGGCATCCGAACAAACCAATGCACGTACAAAAGACTTTTTGTAGCTTTTTATTGCCTATAGGGACACATCTGAAAGAATTTTTATCCCCATCTCACCTTCCATTTTGCTCGACTGGGGCAGTAAGGTGTCTTTCAACCAAGCAGATAGTGCAGTGACAACTATTGCATGAAACAGTTCCCAAATCACCTGTCGAAACTGTAAGAGTTTCCCTTGTAAAGGCAAAGCTTTAAAGCTCACTGTCTCAAAAATTTTGTTACTTTGTACATCTGAACTCAGGTGCTTCAGTGAATGATCTCTAAAAGGATACATTTAGGAGAGTGAAATTAATGTTAATTATTCTTTATGTCCTCACCAATATGAGGCTTCACTGTGCAGGACACTGCACATCAAGTGAGGTGGTCCCTCTCTCAGTGAGGAAGTACACAAAGTGAATACACAAGAAGTAAAAAAATAGGATTTTTTTTTTAAATATCATCCTTGCTACTATGAAATTTAACAAAAAAAATCAAATTCAAAACAATATCATTTCACTTTGTAGTGGATTGAGAACTAATCGATAAATTGAATTTGGCATTTTAAGACACTCTAACTTAAGAACTAGATGCAACAAATGTCACCCAGACAAACTTTAAACACATTAAGGATGGATAGCTATCAGATCACAAAAAGCAATAGTCAAAGGAAGGTAAACCCAAAGGAAAATACTCCTAGAGAGGTTGCAAATGGCTCAGTTACAAGCCTATTGCATGTTTTTATCAATGATCTGGAAATATTAAAAAAAACCAACACTATTGACTCCCCATTTCAAAAAGAGGATATTGAAATATTGGGGAAGCTGAAGGAAAGAGCTGCAGAATGATCTTGAGAGTAGGAGGAACTCCCTCAGAGAGGGAAAGGCAGGGTTTGTATCAGCCAGCAGGACACAATGCAGAGATACCCCAAGGCTGACTTGGGATGCAGCACGCCTATGTCAGTACAGTAATTAGCCATGGTTAGAAGATGGGTTAATTAATCCTGATGAAAAGCAGGGTGAATCAGGCTCAAGCTGTGTCATGCACTTATCTGGTTTTTTCCCATCCTGTTCTTGAGTAAGCTTCCCCTGTAAGAGAGACTGAAACATCTTCCATCCTGCTCTGTTTCATTTCCAGCAAAAAGGTCTTAGAAACCAAAAATATCTCTGGAAAGGACCCATGGGGGTCCCATGAGCTGATATTCTAGTGTTCTGGAGCTGAACCACAATTACAGCTGCTTTGCATGTGAAGGGCTAATAATCTAGATTTAAACATGCAATACTGTACCTGAAAACAAGGTTACACCATGCCCTTTCAAGTGTTTCAGCTGCATGAACACAATGAACATGTTTATAGGTGAAAACCATGGCCCACTCCTCCTCTTCCACCACCCAAATTGCTCTAAGATGCATCATCAGCTGTTTTTTCCATAGGAGAGAATCTTTTTCTCCCATCCTTTTTCCTAGAACTTCGTTCAATACAAACAAATTTGTCACTTCTGAGCATAATCAAGACTCTCCTGATCTCAACACGAATTTTACCCTGGTGACTCAGTCTGAAGTTCATTGCAACAGTAGGAGCCTTTTACTACCCAAAGGAAGATAATCCCAAGCATTTTCTGAGCTGCTGTGACCATTCTCTTCGTGTATCGCAGATCCACGGTGCGGGGCTGTTATTGTGAAAGACTGCGCTTGTGATCTGCCTGTTGCAGAGCTGTGAGAAGAGAGCCTTTGGCAGCTACCTTCCCCCAGAAGACCGCTAGGATTTTTGATGAGGAGGAATCTCTTTCTCAGTACAATCCCCGCAAAAGACCATTTGCAGAAAAGTGTCGAGCAGTTGCAAAAAATACGCCTGGAAGGGATCTCAGATGGCCCTCTCGCAGCCACTTCCCGTCTTATGAAACACTGGGAGAAACTGCAAGGCCATCTTTCAGGAAGAGCGAAGGCAGGCGAAGATGAGTGAGACAGGACAGTCAGCAGCAACTCGAAAAGAAAATGAAAGCTGAGCAACTTGACTACTACTTAGGCTGAAAATAGGTGGTTCTGTGAATAAGAGGCCTAGAGGACTACTCTGACCACCTGAATCAAAGATGACCTAATTCAAGGGTATTTTTTTATTGATAGTGAAAATTGTATAGGTTTTTACAACACTGATAGTAACTTAAGAAATTATTTTTAAAGTTCAGCGAAGAAAACCAGTTAAATAAAAACCTCATAGTGGACAGAAAATCAAATCAGAGGTGACAACCTTCAATAATTAAGATAAGCAAACCAACACAATGGATTAGCTATTTACCAGGGAAATGCCAGTTCAAGGGATTGCTCTTCTGCCAGACAGAAAAAAACCCATATAAATATTGGTTTGATTCACATTTTAATGTGCTACATATTTCATTATTATCTTACACAACGCTATATTAATTTATACAGAACATATATATCAATTGATAAAGTAACAAGGTAACAAAACTAAACACAAATTTGCTGCTTTGAAGTTTGTTTTGGATTAAACCATCAGTAAATCCCAATCCGTTCGTCTGAACAATCATGTAAATAGGATGAATTGGAGTCCGGCACATCCCCAGAACGATGCAATTTCTACTGCAAGTATCACTGGCAAGCATCAAACGTCTTCGCTCACCAGATAATAGACAACCCAAGAAATATCACATGGAAGGTTGAAGCTAGTGAGCAATGGCTAATAATTCCGCTGCTTCCTCCGTGCCACTGCCAAGCGCAAGGCCCGAATGATCAGCTCCTCGTTATTCAGGACGTTGTAATCAGTCAGTTTCACCAGTTTGTCAAAATTCTCTTCGCTGAAACACACCTCCCGTGTCGTAAATGGGGAGAGGATGCTGGAGACATCAACTTTGCCTTCAGCCATCTCTTCAGGACTCCTTTCCACACCTGAGGGACAAAGCACAAGGAGATGTACCAACAAGGTTTTATTGCAATATGTGGCTCATATCAGTCATTTAAGTAATTATAGGTAGAAAAGGGAGAATTGGAGGAAAATATATGATTTGCCAGAGGTATGTCTAGTAGCACCATATTCTTCACCCTCTAGATCAAGCCTCTGTCCAGAAATTATGTAACCCAAACAGCTGGGAATGAGAACAACATTGATTATCAGCAGCAGCGCTTGTAGACTACCTCTTGGACAACACAAGGTCTTTGTTACCCACACTAGAAAAGCGCAAACAAAAGGAAAAACAAGATGCTCTTGTACTGGATCAAGTAACAATCCTCTCACTGAAAGTTCAGGAGAAATGATGGCACTCAGACAGAGGACGTAGTCCATATTAAAAACAAAGATTTCTGTCCACTCAGTCCTCAATCTGGGACATTACTTTTAAATACATGAGCAAAACCCAGATGAGTGGGCTACCACCAAAACCTCCAGAAGGTTTTTACCTACATCCTTGTTTGCAGACAGTGGTGCATAACAATTCTGTGTCTGTAGAGTAAAACAGCTTGTGTTGAGGACCTAACACCCATGCTATATGTATTTTGGGAGTTTTACCTTCGTACTATCTCTAGTAAGTCCTGTGGAGTAAATGCCTATTTTCATCTCAAATGTATTAGGAAAGCTTCTGGAATTCTCACAGTTCAGCTGTACTGACAGAGACCAGTTATTTTTGGCAGTGATGAGACTGATGAAGCCAACATTGGAAAGAAGGTCAGAGATGACAGTGAGAAACTAGATAGGAAATGGAGAGGACACACTAGGCAAGTGACTTTTTATTAAAATTGCTAGCCACAGATGACTCACCAGGAGCTTTATATTTCTTGAAGGTATCATTTACCAGGGGGAAGAAAAGCACTGTTGGAGCTTGTGGACTGTCAGCATCTTCAAACACATAGCACTCCTTTAAGTTTTCCCTGTCTTCCTCTCTTATCTCAATTTTGGGAAATGGAATTCCTTGCCCTGAGATGTACTTTGCAATCTGATCCAGAGGCTGGATGAATGAATGAAATAAATAAAATTAATACAAAGAATCAAAACTCAAAAAAGATCCAGAGACACGGATTTTTTTAAACTCTAGCAGCTAACATGAATATTCCAAGGCTTGAATCTTTCTCTGGGAAGATGTTAAGTTTCAGACGGAAACAGCCACAACCATGCCAGACATGACAGCTTATTTTCTGCATTACTTTAGGCAAAACAAGAAAACAGTCACTTCCTTTGAACTTGCAAATAGAGCCAAAAGCCACAGGACTGATTTTGTAATTCCAGTGAAACAGGTTCAGAAGGGGAAGGCAAAGAAACTGCAAGAATGGAGAAGGGACACATCAGTCCAGATTATTCTGTGTCACTGTCTTGACTTCTTCATTATTTACCACTTTCTCAATCTTTCTGTCCTCTGCATAGTTTGTGATTGCTTGATAATGACCCCTATTAACAAATATATTTATCAACATACCTTATGACCTCATGGGAAAAAAAACTTTAACAGCTATATATACTACAAGCCTATGTTTATTTTTATATTATTCTCATTATATATGCAACACTAAATTACTTTTCATCATTAATCAAGTCTGGCATCAGCCAGTACTCTAAGACTGATATGAGATAAACAGGCCCAGAGACAAAAACGTTTTCCTATTCAGTCTGTTAAAATATTGTCAGGACTTTTCATTGCCTCTGTAATTTGCTCAGTTCAAGGATAACCAAAATCAGTATCAGAGCTCCAGAACACTCCTCAGTTAGCTTTTCAAAACTCTTGGATCCACTGCAGTGAAGACCCTGATGATTTTAAAATGCCTATATCCACCACTGTCCTCTAATATCCTTCTTGGTTGTTGAGAAATAAATCACCTAATAATCTAAATAATAAATCAGATAATAGTAATCTAATTCCCATTCCAGTATCCTAAAGTTAGTTGGTTTAACTGATGAGTGTTAGAGACCAAAAGACCATAAAGGAAAAAGATCTCAAATACCATGACTATTCTTACCA
Organism: Anhinga rufa; assembly: GCA_013400875.1. Classification (NCBI taxonomy): domain Eukaryota; kingdom Metazoa; phylum Chordata; class Aves; order Suliformes; family Anhingidae; genus Anhinga; species Anhinga rufa. Next base: position 17,376 of record VZTV01038445.1, read on the forward strand.
ATGTCTGGGACCCTCCACTGTAATTTAAATGCAGGATGACGTCCACCTCCCTCTTTGATCTCAAAAGTGGTGGGTAGCTGGTATTGATGAAAAAACCAGTATCGACCAGGGAGAGCTGATCATCTGCTGTTTCCATCAGCTTATTTGGGAAGGAGTCTATCACTGTGTCTGAAACAAACATTTCTCATTACAACAAATAAAAAACAAGACTGACTGCTCCTCTGCAGAAACTTAAAGAGGGAAGAATGGAGAATTTTGCCCCCTGTTTTCCCTACCTTCCTTTGACTCACTAGCAGGACTGGTTTACAGGAGTAACACACTACAGCTTTTTCCTTCCTTCCTTCCTGGACACCTCAAGCGGCTTTGGCCCTAAAGGCGAGATACCTCCTGCTTCCTCAGGCTGAGCTTACCTTGGAAAACAATTCCCAGAAACCAAATTCAATTTCACCCCTCAACCCCCGCCAGAAAAATGAAATGCTGTTCAAATCTGGCTTCCATGTCTTCTGTCTGTGGAAGGGAGAAGTGGAATTTCAGAAGTTAGTNGAACACAGTCGTCACCATCCCCCACCCCGAAGGTAAATCAAACATAGTTATAAGCCCTTAAGGTCTATGGTACCAACTAAAAGTCAGCATTAAACAGTGAATTAAGTGACGGCAGCAAGCTGCCAGGCAGTAAGCACCACCTCCCACTCCAGGCTTCCTCGAAAGATACCCACTGTATTGCAGTGCGTGGTGCAGGGGAGAGCCGAGTCCCAAAACGTACAGGAGGACAACATTGGCCTTTGAATAGGGCTCCTTCAGAAAGCGTGGGAATATCACCCAGCTGCAAACACTAGCAGTTTGAAGGCCAGTCACTCCAGGCTCCCTGTGCAATTAACAGGAAGAGCGAGCTTTCTCCATGGGCAGATGAGTGGAGAAAACAGCCCTCTGCAAGGGATGTTTTCTCCACTGACAGTATTAGAGGCCAAGCAGGACCATAGTCTAACTTAACAATCTTAAGGTGTGTTCATAAGATAACATTATTTTTAAGTGTCTGCTGCTGGTTTTGTGTATGTCCTTTAGAAAAAGCGACAGCTTTGCCAAAGCTTTGCCAAAGTAGCAGTGTTTGGTTCTTCTAAATCAGGCATAAAAATTTCTTAGCTGACATCTCTGCTTTGCTTGCCTCATCTCTCTCTCCCTGACTTCGGCAGCATGTCTTTAGGTTTTAGACCTCTGTACAGAATGTAAGCAATATATACCAGCGGTAACAAAACCACAAAAACATCTCACCGATATCTTTTACTCTGTCTCTGGTCCATCTACACCAGAAGTCCTCTGAATCAGTAGCCAAATTCCAGACATACATCACATCTATGGAAAATATACTACTCCACATGCCTGTAATGTGAAAGAG
>VZTV01038446.1:2867-33394 GCA_013400875.1 Anhinga rufa
TCACCACATAAGCATGATCTTCCAGGATCGATAAAGTATCTTCCTCCCATCTCTATTCCAGCCTGAAGCCTTTGTCTAAACAATCCTTCCTCATGTGGAAGCCGCTCCAGACCTCTGACCATACTTCCTTTCTCTGAGTCTTCTCCAGCTGACCTACATCATTTTTGGGATGGAAGGACCAGAACAGCACACAGTATTTCAGTGGCAGGCATGCCAGGGACTCACAACAGTGCAATGCTATTTCACTCTTCATTCCCAAGACTGAAATCTTCATCCTGAAGACTGAAATGCCATCCTCTAATGACACCTCTTTCGCCTTTTTTGTTTTGGGTTACTTGAAATAAGTCAACAGAGGAGTGAAATGTGCTCTCTGGACAATGACATACCCTGGGGAATACACAAGGGCTTGGTCCCAAGAGATGGGTCCTGGTCCCAAGTCTAGCACAGCCTAGGTAGGGCGCAGAGCGTTTTTTCCCTATGTGTGTTGAGCAGTTGAGTCCTGCTCAGCATTTGCAAAGCCCTCTCAGGTGGAAGGTATTTCACAGCTGCAACCTGCAAACATTATGAGACTAAACTATAATATTCCTAAAAGTCTTTACATTTACATGGTGCCATTGACAGCGCCTTCATCCAGGCACTTTAGACGCCTGCCATTTTCTATTTATCCTCCTTTGCCAACCTTCAGGTTGTGCCCATCCTCTCTCCATCTCTGCGATGATCCCAGATTTATCTTGTCATTTCCAAAGCCAGGGTGAGTGGCTTTATCTCCTGGGGTGAAGCCCCCTCCCAGCACAGCTCCCACCATGTCAGATAGGAAGAGAGGACAAGACTAGGATTCACAGAGGCTCAGTTCTCCCAATACTCAGCATAACCTCGGGCATGTCCTCTTGCAAATCTTCCTTCCTCCCTCTACACATCTTAAAGTTGGAGGCCAGCTGCTTGTGCAGCAACAGCAGTGGAAACCTCCACCCAAGGCAGCCTGTAAGTCTATAATCAATGTAAAGCGTAAGTTTGAACTCCTTTCATGCATGTGGAAACTGTATTCAGGTCATCTGTGCCCCAGGCAAACACTGGGTTATTACACCAAGGTTAAATGCAGGAAAGGGGATGGCAGCAGCTGAACCAACATGCTGTAAAAGGAACTTGCTAGGACTGAGGTCCAAGAAGAGCTCAGTACTTTTCTGCAATTGCTTCAAAACTGCCAATGGGTTCAAGCACTCAGTTTTGGATCCCAGCTGGGCTGAGGTGGGAATTAGTATCTGCCTGGTCAGGCTGGGCAGGTCTGGGGAGGACTCAGCTGATGGTGCCAAGAAATTAAGGGATCCCCAGATATTTTTGGCTTTGGATTTTGAAGTTTTGTGTATTTATTTGGCACTTAATCTACTTCAAGTGCCTGTTTTTCACTGGATTTCCACACATTGCACTCCCTTTGTGAAATGGGAACAACTGCACCCTGCTTTCTCCCAATATCCTGAATGAAAGAGCTTTTCAGAGCAGGGGCTCTGTACACAGCTCTGGGCACAGTGGGGTTTGGGGGTGCTACCTGGGGATGGATGGACAGCCTGAGCACAGACACTGCTGGGGCAGTCCTGTCCTGAGAAGCTTTCTGGCTCTACACAGCAGCTTGGCTGGGGGACCAGATAGTCACAAACACACCGGCTTATCCTATATCAGGTTCTCCTTGCACGTTGCCTAGCAGAGAGGAGTGTTTCACAGTGCAAAGCTCCCTTACACGCTGCCTCCACATCCTGCCAGCCCCTTGGTAGAGTGACACTTGTCCCACTCCGCTTCAGGAGCAAGAAAACTCTGGCTCTGCCCCAAGAGAACAATAAAAGTCCCCGTTTCTCCTCTCACCCTGAAAAGGGACCAGCAGAGCTGATCTGGCAGCGAGTAGAGGCAGCAACTGCTACCTGACAGCATGGTGTCGGTGTGGACAACCAAAAATGTGTAAGAGTGCTTGAAGCCACCTCTCCTGTCAGCCCCTTTCTGCTGGGCTTGGAAGCTGTTCTCTGCAGCTCCAGGAAAGGCTTTGAAAAAAAACTACGAGCTGACAATGCCTTCATTAATCACAGCATAATCCTTTCCATGGCAACCCAAGGATTGCGAAGTCACAAGTTAGCAAGCGTAAGAGAGAAACACTGTACAGCAGCCCCTAGTCTGTTGAAACTTAATAGTGAGCGAGGTGAATCAACTGCTCTGAGGAGGGAAAATGGGTTAAAAATAATATTGCCTTGGAAAAACATTCATCCCTGGGCCGCAATCAGATCTCATAAATGTTGGGGTCAGTGAAGAGATACTGTAACTTCATGAAGTTACTCCAGTCTCACCCCAAAAAGCCCTCGAAGAGGCTTTGGCCCTACATGTTGGTTCTACAGAAGCGCAAAGCTTTCAGCAAGGCCACGCAGAAAAGAAAGGCAGTTTGTCACCAGCCCATCACCACAACTTAAACATTAAAAGCGATTTAGACAAACATATTTGGGAATTGGCAGAGCTCAGACATGGCACAGCCACAGGTGAAAACAACTTTGACCATCAACCAACAGGAGGGAAGTGCTGTCCTGGGTTTTGCCCTTCCTTCTCCCTCTTCTGCTGTCCCTGGGATAGTTTAGTCACAGGACAGGGGGGCAGATTTGCACAGGATCTCACAGGGATGCGGGTTTTGTCTGAAGCTTTGGCAAAGCTCAGTCCAAAGCTGCAAAACCATCCCATACCTTCACACCACCACTGTTGGGACCTCACTTCATGGGAAGAGAGATAAGACCCATAGCATCATACAGTGGAGAAGGAGGGGAGAGAAGTCAGCTTGCAACACAATCAACACAAGCAACACAAGATGTCCTCGACATCTTGATGCAAAGCACAGGTTAACGCCATGGGGTTGGTTCTTGCACGTCCTTTTGCCCGGACTATGGAAAGAAGTACTCTCACACCAACACAACAGCTTGCCACCATGAGAAGACCCTCCAGCTCCTGCCAGTTCCTTCTGCTGGGGGGATTTAGCAGCCAGGGCCAGCCAAGCAATCTTAGACCCACTGGCCTTTTGTCTTTCAAACTCTCCTTCCATGCTGCCTACAAGGCAGGTCCTCCACCGTACACCCCAGTCTTCCCAGAGACACCAAGAGATGCCGGTTCTGTCTTTGTTAGGATATCACGACTGTAACTATCCGAGGAAAGCCTGGGAGTGCTCTCTGGTATGGCGCTCAGCTGATCCAGCACAGCCTATGCACGTAACGCTGTACTCCCAAACCAGGCAGCAAAATGCAAACTGCTTTGTGGGAATTGCCTGTCCCATGCTGGCGCTCAGCCCTCGCCCAGGGAAGGTCCTAACAATTTAAACAGCCCGGGAAGGTCCTGGGCGTTGCTTATCAGCACCAGTGCAACCCAGGGGACACGTCACCAAAACACAGCCTGGACACAAGCCGTGCTATGCTGCAACTGGGGGAAACAGCTGCCTGAGAGCAGGTTGTGCTTTAACTGCCTGGCCGGTGGGTTTGGAGCTGGATCAGAGCAGGGAGGAGGTGAGGTGGTCCCGGGACCGATGGGGCTGGGGAGACGCTTGGGGCCTTGTGCCGATGGGTCCGTGCAGCAGGCACATCTCCAGCAGCCTCTCCTCGTCCCTAAGCACTGCCAGACATATCCTGGAATATGAAAGGGATGTGGAGCAAAGGGGGGGGGCTGCATACCGCAGCACAGGAGGGAAATGACCCCCGCCCCACAGCCCGGCTCCCTGCTGGGTGACCCAAGCTAAATTAAGCAGCAGCTAGAAATTACCGAGGCACTAATCCCCGCTGCAGGAGCCGGGCTGGCTCGGGGCTGCAGGGCATTTCTGCCCGGTCTGCCGTCTCCCATCGAGCCCAGCCCCTTCCCCAGGTTTGATCCAGGCTCGCTGCCATGCGGGGCCGGCGGGGGTGTCCCCCCCCCCCCCCCCCCGCACCATCCCACCCGCATTGCGCCTCACCCCGACCTACCGCACCCCATTGCGCCGACCCACCGCGCCCCATCCGGAGCATCCCCAGGTGTCAGCCTGGTCCCTCCTGGGTGCAGCCCGTCACCNGTGTGGGGATGCGGGGGTGCCATGCCTCCAGCCCGGGGGCGCCGCCAGCGCCCCGCTCCCCGCGCGTCCCCGCGCCCCGAGGGGGCATCCTCCTGCACCCCGGGCCGCAGTACCCGGGAGAAGCTCTGCTGCGAGTTAAGCTGCATTTTCAAGTCTCTGATGGCTTCTTGGGCAAAGGGATGGCTGAGAGGATCCCTCCGCCCCGTGCAAGGAGGTCTGAGGGGGGTGTGCAAGGGGCCATACTGAGGTCCCGTGGATGGGGCCGGGAGCTGACAGGTATTCTGGTTTGAATGCACCAGCCTACGCTTGTAAATGTGGGGTCTGGGAGAGAGAAGCGCTTGAGGACCAGGAAACTCGGAGCTGAGGTTTTGCCTAGAAGCTTAACTCTGACCTGGTGACTCCCTGCCCAAATCTGGGCTCCTGCCTTTTTTCCTTCCTGCTGAGAAAGGTGGGGTTGGCTTTTAATCATGCTCTGAAGCATCACTGAGCTTTCTTAGGTATAAAGCATGGCATTTTTGCTAGCAAATGGTGCAAAACACGCCTTTTTATTCACAGTGTTATCACACAAGGTGTTTCTAAGCTCCGCTTTGGAACGAGGGGGCCTGAACCCCTCCTGGGGACCGGGACAGCTGAATTTATTTTTGTGCTACTGCAGAATTAGGGAGCAATAAAAGGGAGCCTCCCTCCTCCAAAGCCACACCAGGACCTCTGCTCAATATGTGTAAGTCACAGTGCAGCTACCCTGTCCCTTCCCCAGCCCTTCAAAACTCCCCGCTGCTGCCCAGCCCTCTCGTGGGAACTGGCTACGAATAGACTCAGTTGACTTTAAGCTCGAGAGATGATTTATGACCACCTGGGGCCATGCCCAGTTTCACTCAAGCCCTACTCACCGTGCCAATGTGGTTTGTGTGGATGCAAGGGCAGATATCGGCTGTGCCCAGGAATTGCGTTGCTCTGGACCACATCCGATGTGCCTGGAAAGGGTCCAGCCTCGGGCAGCCTTTTCTTGTGGCCAGCACGTCCCACGGGTGTGTGGGAAGGCAGTGAGGGAGGCTCTGCCAGGGGTACGGGGCTGGACATGCTCCTCTGCCTGCACCACTGGGTTTGGAGGTGGGATGTGAAGAGCACGAGGAGCCTTTGGACAACTGCTCAGCACAGGGCCTCACAGCTGTGGGTCATGGGTTAATCCCACGGTATTTAATACCTGGGGCATTGGCCAAGGATGGGGTAGCACATGAGCAGCTTGGAGGGACAGGCAATGAACCCATCCCCTTGCTGAAAGCCCTGCTATCTCTGTAGCCCTTCTTGCTAGTAATCCTTGGTCCTTTTGAGCAGCAGGATGCTCATATCCATATGGGGGGAATGTATATGGCCGTTAAGGTGGGAAGCTGCAGGCTGTAGCAGACCTAACGCCAAAGAGAAATATTCCAGCTTCATCTTGCAACCATGGTAGGATGTTTGTTCCTCCATGAAGATGCTCTTGCAGGTCAAAAGGAGACTCTGAAGTGTTGGTTTAATTAGTTCAACGTTAGTGAGTAGAAATCCCTAGTAGATGGCAGCGCTGGAAGGATAAGGAGATGCTGCAGGACCCTTGGGGAGCCTGGACTGGATCGTGCCACCACCCTACGACCTGCTGCTGGTCTCCAAACATGCACAAGCCCCCCACGTCTCCACACTGATGTGCTGGGGTCCCACTCCAATTCCAGCATCCCTCCAGCGTCCCTGCCCATGTTGCTAGCCCACATGTCAATGTGCACCACCAGCACACGAACAGGCAGGGCTGCAAAGCAGCCCAGTACCAGCAAAACTGAGATGCGGGTGCTGGTGGGGAAGCATGACCTCCACGCCTACGGGATGATTTGTGGCTTATCCAGGCTTGCACAGACCTTTCTCTGAATGTGCACAAAGCAGGACTTGGTAAAGCCACCTGGTCTACATCAGAGTTCTTGTGCTATATCCAGCAACAAGTATGATGGCCCTATAGGTGCTCAGCCATGTCTTCTGCTGCTCAGGACATCCTCCAGGAGAGTCTTATAAGTATCTGAAGGGCGGGTGTCAGGAGGATGGGACTGGGCTCTTCTCAGCGGTGCCCGATGACAGGACAAGGGGCAACGGGCACAAGCTGGAACACGGGAAGTTCCACTGAAATCTGAGGCAAAACCCCTTTGCTGTGCGGGTGCCAGAGCAGCGGCCCAGGCTGCCCAGAGAGGCTGTGGAGTCTCCTTCCCTGGAGCCATTCCCACCCCGCCTGGACGCGGTCCTGTGCCCCTGCTCTGGGGGTGCTGCTCACGCAGGGGCTGGACGGGGGGAGCTCCGGAGGGCCCTGCCAGCCCCCGCCGTTCTGGGATTCTGTGATTAGGATGTTTGTGTGGTTGAGATGCTTGTGAGGCTCCCCCCTTGAAGAATGGCCCTTGCAAGCTGTTTCACTGATGGAGGCAGAGGAGTAGGATGCTCCTTTCTCTGTCTGGGGTTTGGTGACACACTTTGTCCCAGGGGATGATCCCAGAAACAGGACAATCTGGAGGGGTGTCCCCATCCCACAATAAAAAAAGATTTTTCCAGATGCCTGCTCCAGGCTCTCGAGGACAGTCTGCAGAAGGGCACAGCTCCTCCATGCTGCAAAGACCTCAGGCACAGGCAGGTGATGGAGCTGGGGCCGGGAGTCTGAGATGGGAGCAAGACCCTAGGGCCAGCACTTTGGGGCAGTGTGTTACAGCAGCAAGGCTGGAGACTCCCATGGGCAGGGACAGGCTTTTTGCTTTTCAAATGCTCCCAACATGCAATCTGCAGGTTTGTTCTTTGAGGGAAAGCCATCCAAAAATCACACCCTTCTGCTATTCTACCCCTAAGTTTTTTTACCAATCTGCAGAGTTTTTTCTGAGTCAGGTGAGGCTCAAAACCTCAAGTTCCCTGCATTGCGGTGACTCTGAGGCATAGGATGCAAAGGTTTTTACAGTCAGAGGGGGTTACCCTTCCCCTCTGTGGCTCTTCCCAGTAAGCGTGAGTGTAACCTTGCGTAAAACCTTCATGCAGATTGCCTCCCCTCAGTCTCAAAGTCCGCCGGGAAAATAACTGGAATGGAGTTTAGTGGATCATGCGAATTAAAAAGGCTCTGCAGAGCCACCTTGTGCCCATTAAAAGCATTCTGGAAGAACACAGCAGTTTGAAGGCAGGGAGTCTGAATAAAATATACACAATTTATTTATAGGAGGTTTACAGCTGTACAACACTGGCTTTCTGTTGGGACCACTCTCTGATCTTGTGCAGCATGACACATCAGTGCCTTTGGAGATGAAGACAAGTCATAGCCTGTTTTAACACGCAGACGTCAAGAAGAAAAGAATTTCACAGAGTGTAATGGCAGGCTGCTTGCAACCATTGAAATGATTAACAAAAGAAATGGAAAATAAATCAGAGGCATGTCCTACACGATCTGGAGGGGACTGGAAAGTGTTTATCGGACCTGGCCTCCCCTCAGACAAATAAAAAAAAAAAAGCCCTGAATATTTTTGTTTACTTCATTCAAAGAGAAAAGGCATCAACATTAGGAATGGCGTTTCAGTAACTGCCCTTCCCCATCTGCTCTACAAACAAGACTGAAAAAAAAAGCAACAAAGGTAATTTTTGTTATTCCATTGGAAATGTAGGGGAAAGAAAGCTTCTGCTGTAATTTTTCAAAACTTTTCAGAAAAAAAAAAAGGACAAATATTATTGATATTAAGACATTTTGGTCCTGATATAGTATGATTTTTTTTTTTTAAAGAAGCTGTTAAAAAGCTGCCTTTCCTCTCGTTATGGCTTGATTCTCTGTAGGAAGGAAGGAGGCTGCCCACAGGTACCAGGGCACCACTACTCCTCAGCAAGCTTCAGCGCCGTTCCTTGGGGATCACGGTGCAGTTTGGCACATGTCAGGGCACTCCTGGCCAAATGGCTTTCATTTGCTGAAGCTATCGGTAGCCTGATTTCCTGAGAAAACAAGGCTAATGCAGGCAGGCTGGCTACCCCCATCTGATGATGATGGTGCAAAGCTCCTGTGATGTTCCTGTGATGTTCTCCCGTAGCGAAATGCTCTTCTCCTTGCCAGGTGAGATATCTTTGGGCATCACAGTCCCTCTCACATACCACTCTGAACATGAGCCTGTGAGATCTTCTCCTAAGACCTAAATCATACCTTCTAGCCCCACAATGCTGCTTCCATTTATTTTCAGTAATGAGTCCCATGAACAAAACCAGAATAAAATAAAAATACCTCTGAACTGGTCTGGCCAATTCAAAGATTTGTTTTGACCGTGGGGTGAAAACGTCACCTTATCAAACTAGGAGCATCTGAGTCAATTCTGCAAGATGCTGAACTAACCCAGGTCCCAGTGATGGCACCAGGAGTTGGAGGGTGCTCAGCACAAGCCAGAAATAATTGGGATCTGGGAAGAGCATCCTGTGGGCCACTGCTTGCCTCTAAGTCCTGGAAAACAAGACCTATGAAAATAAGCAATTTAGTCAAAAACCCAATTCAGAACCACAGGAAGTAAACTCTGAAGATGAGGAAAGGGGAACAACAGCCTACGAAAATCGATGAGGCTGTACTGTATGCCTCTGGATGCACCAAGAATTGAGCTGGCCGCTGATGTGACTTTGGGGAACACCTTATCCTGTTACAGACTTAGCAGATCTTTAGGGACTTTTTAAAAAAATACAGACTTGCAGCACAAACATGGGCATTCAGTAGGACAAACAGAAACCCTACTTGCTATGGCAAAAGAAAGCTTTCCTGTTCACCTGTCCTTGCAGGCAGAGGATTCTGCTCAGGCCAAAATTTACCAGGATTAGAAGATTACTTCATATGCATTCATTTCCACTTGCATGCAGGTGACTGCAAAAGATTCGCTTGTTAGAAAATCTGACAGAAAAATCCCTTAGCTTGCACCATTTTTAAAGGCACGTGAATAAAAAACCCCAACCTAACAACAGGAGAAAAAAACATGCTTTGAAACCTGCCCTGATCAGCTGCTGAAAGGCCAGACAAGGGTTTGTTGTTTGGCTTATCTGGGATGGTTTATAAGAAACCAGATTCTGCCACCCAGTGGAATAAGGAAGACAAACGCAGTCTTCATGGCAAACGGGAGAGAGCACGGCCCTAGACAGGGCCCTGAGGATGTGTTCGGGTTGTGCTTGTGAGACTGGCTCTAGCACTGTGCTACCCATCCTCCAGGCCAGGACACGGGAAATTAAAGGTGAGAGATGGACACTGGTATGAATTAAATATTCCCAGCATTTTCAGGCTGCACTGGGAGCAGTGCTCCTCTTCTCTCCTCTAGCACAAGCTAAAATCCCACTATTTTTTAAAAAGAATTTGGGAAAGCGAGGCACTGAGAAATGATGCGCTGTATGCAGCAGTAAATATGGCACCCACTGAGCAAAGCTCCCCATCCCTTGGACCTGACGCTTTGGCCTTCAGAGGAAATGATGTCCTCTTATCTAAACACTGAACGGCCCCAGCAGACAACCCACCCCAGCTACTGGGGCGAGCTCGTGGGATGGGGACTGCATGAAGACATGGAGACAGCAGGCACCACGGCAGTTCGAGAGGCACACACCGGAGCTGAGTCCAGACCAATTCAAAAACTTGCCCCAGAGAACAGTTGTCCCACCACGGATGTTGGCATCTTTGGATCCTTCAGAGTTGCATGGGGCTGAACAAGACTCAGGAGGAGACAGCTCATCCCTAAAATGATGGAACCATTAGTCTTTTTGCCCCTGTGGATTTTGGATTTGGGTCTGTCTTGGTGCATTTTCCTTGCAGTTGCAGTATGAAAATCCATACCCAGAAAACATCCAAAAGGCCCCAATCTATTTTTCCACTTCTTTGCTGAGGTGCCTCCACGTAGAAGCTATTAAATGGTTGTTTCATGGGAGATGACTCCACGCACACTACTCTAAAACCAAGCAGACACTTCAAAGATGCGTTGAAGCAGCTGGTGGGACCGCAGTGACACACGTGTGCCAGCCCATGTAAACAAACAGCATCAGGGCATCATGCTCTGGCTGTCAGGACACATAGTGTGCTTGCAGCAATCCCACAGGGCACACGGCGGCAATGGGGGCTGCAGAGGACGCCAGCAGAAGGATCGTTGCGGTTCCCCAAAAAGGCACCATTTTTTAACATTGAAAACACAAGATTGGCTACTTTGAGTGGAATGCATGCATAGTTCGTATACACTTTGCAGATGGTAGGTAGGCTCTGTGTGTGTGTCTGTATATATATATATATATATATATGTATCTATATATATCTATATGTATGTATGTGTGCATGTTTATATACACATTTGTGGCACCAGAAGAAGAGTCCTTGAGTACTTAGACGTTGGTGAGGATGTTACTGCTGATCAGCCTCACAGCAATGGTTCCAGAGAGATCGTTTGATCTCCTATTCCCCTTGTCCTGGAGGTGCAGCGTGTGCACTAACTGCCGGTCGCTGGGATCCCCCGTGAGCACCACTTGGCCCAAGAACTCGTCGCTTATTAAGTTGTGGTTCCAGATCTGGGGAGACAAACCAGACACGAGGTCAGCTCCTTGAGGGGTGCAGCCAACCCTCATGCCCCAGAGAGGAGAAAGGGTTATTGGGGACCTGCTCTGAGCTGGAGCTGTGGAGGTGGTCGAGGTGTGGGGAGTTCACTCTGTTACTGAGCGGGGTGAAGGACATGCATTCACCAGGTGTCATGGCTCAGCCACAGTGGTGCGAGGCTGAGCTGCGTGAACTGAAGATGCTCAGCTCTGGGGAATGAGGAGAGGGCCTGTGTGGGGGAGGTCCAAGTGAGAGAGGGTCTCCATCCCTTCGCTCACTGCTTGCCTGCTGGGTACCTGAACAATGATGGGTTGTCCTGGCTTCTTGCGGTAGAAGAGACCTTTCACATCAAATTCTGGAGACACTGTGTTCTTCTTCACTGGAGAGCGAACTTTTTGCCCTTCGCACTTTATGATCACATAAGGGTCAGCTCCTGGGGAGAGAAAAGGGAATTTTTTGCTTTGTTGTAGCTCCTGTAATTCCTCAGAGCCCTTTTCCAGGGGTGTCATGCAGCAGTTTTTCTCCATACCCTACCAGAGGAGATGGATATCTGCCAAACAGTTCATCACACCCCAGATGACGTCCATGAAGCTCATCTGATAGGTTCAGGCTTACTCCTGTTAGGTGACATTGCCCCTGGGTGGCAGGTGGTGATGGACTGCTACGAAATGGCTGCCTCTTTCTTGACCACATTTTCTACATGAACAGCCCTTCATCACTCAAAATCCTCCTGGCCTTTGTGATAAATCTTTCATGGAAGACACTGACCTGCTCACCTCTCACTTTCTGGATTTGCTCTGCTGAAGGCAGGCAGAAATAAAGCCATGGAGAAGAGAACTGGGTTCACAGAGCTTGTTTCACACAAGGAAACTGAGAGGAACAGCAAGAGTCTTCAAGCTGCAAAACCCCGCTTGCTTCCACTGCAGCTTGTGTACTTCCCAACCAGGCTAACCTTGGTTTTACTTTAAGGTGATAACTAGCTACATCAGCAGGGACTGTGCTTTTTACCCCTATGCGAAAATCATTGGCATATATTAAATTCCTCCCAGAATAAGACTCAAATGCTACGGGGGCTGTCAATATAACAACTAATGCTGGGGTAAGAAAAATGCTGGGTGGTCAAGGTGATGAGAGATGGCACAATGCTGAGCCAAAACTAAGTGCCAAGATGTGCTAATTTATGAGATCCAAAAATAAGACCACTTGGGCACTGGGAAGGCCTGGTGAGCAACCACTGAATGGGGAGCCTTAGGTTGGAAATACATTTAAAAGGCTTTTAAAAAGGTGAAGATGGTCCTTAGAGTATTTGTTTTGGGCAAGAATTCATAGAGAAGATCAAAATGTCAAAAAGGATCATTGTTGGCAGTGAGAGACATGGGGAAGAGAAAGATCAGGCACTGGGGGGCAACCAGAGGAAATGAGTGGGAAGTGGAGGACATGAAAGCAGCCAAATAGCAGCTGAGCATGAGCCAGCAGCGTGCCCAGGTGGCCAAGGGGGCCAGCAGCACCCTGGCTTGTGTCAGGGGTGGTGTGGCCACAGGAGCAGGGCAGGGATGGTGCCCCTGTGCTCGGCACTGGTGAGGCCGCCCCGCGAATGCTGGGGTCAGGTTTGGGCCCCTCGGGACAAGAAGGACATGGAGGGGCTGGAGCGTGTCCAGAGAAGGGCAGCGGGGCTGGGGCAGGGCCTGGAGCACAAGTGTGCTGGGGGGCGGCTGAGGGAGCTGGGGGGGCTCAGCCTGGAGAAGAGGAGGCTGAGGGGAGCCCTCATCGCTCTCTGCAGCTGCCTGAGAGGAGGCTGTGGTGAGGGGGGGTCGGTCTCTTCTCCCCAGTCACTGGTGATGGGACGAGGGGAAACGGCCTCAAGCTGCGTCAGGGGAGGTTTAGGTTGGAGATTAGGGAAAATATCTTTACTGCAAGGGCGGTCAGGCACTGGAAGAGGTTGCCCAGAGATGTGGTGGAGTCACCGTCCCTGGGGGTGGGTAGACGTGGCACTTCAGGGCATGTAGACGTGGCACTTCAGGGCATGGTTTAGGAGGCCTGGGGGTTGGACTTGATGATCCTAGAGGTCTTTTCCAACCTTAATGATTCTATGACTGTGATTCTAAAATGGGCAAGTGGGAAGCCAGAGTAGAGGTTCATGAAGGGATGTGTAACTGGTCAGTGGGAAAGGAAGGTTACCGCTATATCCCAGCTGGAACAAGACAGTCATGGGGAACAAGCAGGCCATAAGATGGAGAGTAAAGTTACCAAGTTCAGAAACTACCAGCCCACAGCTGGACAGTACGTGAGCTTCCAGGAGAGGGACAAAGTCCCTCATTAATGAACATTTTCCCCTTAAGAAACAAGTGCTCATTTTGGGAATTTCAGTAGAGAATGAGCTATTGCTACGGAAATTTAACTGCCAGAATGCATTTTCTCACCATTAGTGAGTATGATGGAAACACAGACCAGGTGGAGGAGTTTTCTTGTCCAAGGGAAATGTGGAAATGAGGAAGAACAAACCATCCCCTTCTGAGGGCCATGGATTTAAGCACCACATCTTTGATTGCCAGACCACCTCCTCACTAGCTTTCTGTTTGCAAGGACCTGGCTCCCCTGGTGAGACACAGCTGCTGGATTTCACAGCTGTTTTTCCAAACTAGCCTTCTCTTTTGGGATGTCCCATTAAATCCTCATATTCCATCAGCCTGAGCCAAATTCCTATCTGTAAATCACTATTTCCAAAGTAGTGTGAAAGGCCTGGGCTGGGAGATGCGAGAGATACCATTGCACTGGAAAGCACCAAACATGCAGGCTGTTGGTGGTAGGAGCTGAACAGCTAGAAAACAGCTGGAAAAAAGTCATTCCCAAGGGCCTCCTGCTGAAAAAAAAAAATGTTTTATGGCTCCAGAATCCACATGCAGCTTTGTCTGAAGGAAAGATAAATCCCCTTGTTTCAGTGAACAGTTCAGAGACCTTTGGCTACAGATTTCCCTGCATTGCTACAGATACACAGAGCTATTGTGAGTAACCCAAGAAAAAACAACCTACCTAGGGTAAAATTCCCTCCCCAAACACCAGACAGGATAGAAGGACCCCGTTTGTGGCATGTGATAAATAAGCAAATTGGGCTAGTCCCTGCCGTAAGGAATGATCCTGCTCATTACTTTCAGGGGTCTAGTGATACGCAGCCCTGACAATAATGCTTGGGTGAAAAAAAAGAATAATTTTTTAATTTAGATTTTTTAAATTTTAGGTTCTCAATTTTTATATTTTAAATTTGGCTTGAAAGTGCCTGGCTAAGCCTTGCCACATTTAACACAAGTCTTTGACTCAGGAAATGGGGGAGAAAGGCTAGGATCTGGTCTGTTCCCATGGTGGAAAGGCATTTGCTTCTCTAATCGGAACCGCTAGACCTTTCATCCCTACTTCAATGATCTCCTAGTACAAGTCATTACTATCCCTGGGTTTCTTTGTCCAGATGCCCCAGGAGGAATGAACATGGGTGTCTTGCCTCAAACTTCTGTGTGGCCGCAGGACATGGTGAGGCATGGTGCTCCTGCTGTCTTTCATGCAAGAGAAGTCTTGGATGTCAAAATTGCACCAGAGCATGGTAGGACCATGAAAATGAACCTTCAGAGGACCAAGGAGGCAGAAACACAGGGTGCTGTGCTGGCGGTGGCTCAGGCCATCTCAGAAAGCTCTCCAAGTGTGGAGCAGGACTTAAAGGAAATACAGGGAGAGGCTCTCAATCCACATCACCCCAAAATAAGCTAAATTTGGCCTACCCTTTACTGGTAGACATTTATCCAGCCTCTGGTGATGAAGACTACCCCAACACATCAGCCTGTTCCATTGTTTCTCTGTCCCTCCTATTAAAAAACCTTTAAATATGATTCCTGACTTTTACAGCTGCTCATAGTCAGGAGGAAAGCCTGGATTGTTACAGGACCCCTGCTAAGGGCTTTGGGGAAGTTTTGGGAGGATCTCCTGAGGATTTTAGACAACAGCCTAAATATAACAGCTTCCAGATCATGTCCACAGCAAGAAGTGAGTTTGATTCTCCATGGACTTTCTCCTCCTCTGGTATCTGAATCAGGCATGTTCACTGAAAAAAATGTCTGGGACATTACAAACCCCAGCAACCTTGCACCTCATGCACCTCCCCCTTTTCCCACTAAACAACCACCTCCCAACTCCTCCAGGACTAGAAAACAGGTGGGGAAAGAGCAGAACCTCCTTGGGAGTCCTGATTCTTGAGCCCGGCTGCGGCAAGGACGTGAATCTGGGATACCACTTGCGGGTAACCACACATCCCACTCCAGCAGGTGTGTGGTGGCTCATCCAGTGTCAGCTCTCTGCAAGGAAAGAAAAACAGCCTTTGAGAGATGCCCAGCCTTACCCCATGGGCAGGCCAGAGAGTTTGCCCTAGCAGGATGCACTGTTCACTATCAGACTCTGCTCCCCACTCCAATCTCCTCAATTTGGGTTTGGGATGCTCTCCCATGTCATGCTTAGAACCAGAGTGGGAGCTTCTCTGCATGTCTGTGGTGAGACCCGTAAAGATGCCCTCGAAAGGAAGCCAAACCCCAGCTTCAGGCAAGGCTATGACCAATTCCAATCAGGAAAACCACATGTCAAAAGCACAGGGCTGTCTCCAAATAGCCAGCTCCTCCCCATCACTGTTCTTGCTCCTTACCGGCAATCTGAAGGCACATCTGTGAAAATCCTGAGAAGGAACTCGCCTACGTGACCAGGATCAAAAGTGGTGGGGATGATGACATAGCGCCCTTCCTTCAGGTCCGTCCTCAGGAAGATGCTGCGGGAGTTGATGTAAATGGAGCTGGCCACCTTCTGCTGCAGGGTGTGCATCCGATAGTTCCTGTTCAGCTCCACCTAGGCAGAGACCGCAGCGGGACAGTCAGCAGGACAGCACTGACTGACAGTGTACTGGTATCCACCGTGAGGGACCAGACTGCAAGGTCTGACCCCACAGTGCTGGGAGAGCTGGAGTTAAGAGAACCAGCAAAACAGTCCCAACTGGGATGGATGGAAAACAAGTGTGGACATGGCTCTCCCAACTGTTGGCTCAGGGACTTACCATCTCTTGCATCCCAGCTTGACACTGGGGGCCCAGCAAGCAACACATAAGGATCAGTCTAACGGATTTCAACATTTGGAGATAACAAACTAACCATTGCCTTTAGCAAGGAGAACTTGTCCATGCTGTCACTGTTCACCTCTGAATTCTCTCATCATCTCTAGAGGGAGGCAGGCTGGGCTGAAGGGACCCCAGAGGCACCCAGATAATGCTTAAATGAACAATACCAGTGGTCATTCAGGACTGATATACCACTCCACCACTAACATATTTATAGGGGTATTCAGGCCAACATGCAGGAACCACAGTCTACCTTATGGATATCAAAGCCTATGGCCAAGTTCTCTCCTTTGCCCTCTTTGCGACTGGTCCTTTTTGGCTTCTGCTGGATGGAGATCAGCACTTCATCTTCTGCCTTCTTCACATCAAACACGTACTAGAAGCAAAGGGAGGAAGGTAAGAGAGGGTTTCTACTGAGATAGAATCACTGGGCATGGGTGGGGGTGGACACACGGTAGAGTTAACCTCAGCTTCTCCTCACCCACCTCGCTGCAGGGACAGCCTGGCTTCCGTACCAGCACTGAGAGCCCATACCCACTCCTCTTGGGAACTGGCATCACCTTGCCAAGCCAGAGACCTTTTTGACTCATCTTAGAAAAAGACTGGGAAATCCAGTCTTTTAATTGCTCAGCAGAATACAAGGAGTCTAGATGCAGTCTCATACCAGAGACTTTCACCCCTTGCAGTCTGCCACAAGTCCTCCTATGAGGCATGGAAGGAGGAATTGATGTTCACAGAGGCCTAAGATGAAGGATAATACAGGGCTGGAAGCAAAAAGCAACACTTGATGACAACTCCTGCAAAAAGCAACAACTCCTGCAATGGACCAGACCATCCTTCATCTGCTTTTTAGATGAAGTACTCGCAAGAACTTGTCTTGTGTTACTGAGAATCCCAGTTCAGAGCAGGACAGGACAGAAGAGCTTGTTCCAGGAGATGAACTTCAGAGCAGGGCCTTTTCTGAAGGCCAAGCTAGAAGAAGATGTCCCCGTAGACCACACCTGTCCTGGTAAATGTAGCAGTGCCAAGGTTTGGGCAAAGGAACTGGAATTTGATCATTCAAGACATCCAAATTATTGGAAATTATTCCTGGCCCTGTTTGACTGGCATCAGCTAACACTGCTACCCTGTGGCACAGTTAGCTGTTTGCTTGTGCCAAGACACTCTACACCAGGCACTTGGATGCAGTCTCCCTGATAAGACGAATATGGTTAATAGAGTTGGCTTGCATACTGGTCATGCTGTGCCAGGGGTCTCAGCCAGAGACTGGCCGTGAGCACATTTAATCTACTAGAGGTCTGGTAGCCATTTTGGTCTTCTAGGTCCCTGTAGGAAATTTAAACACTTGGAAGCACATGTGAAGGCTCCAGAATGTCCTCTGCTCCATGACTCACTTGGGGGTTCTGCAAAAAGGTGTCCTTGTGGTTGATACAGCCTCCACAGCGGTTCTTCAAGGGGTCATTGTTTCTGGTCCACGCCCCATGTAGCACTGCCTCCTCCCAGGTCTTGTGGATGCTCAGGTAGGACGTGTTGATGAGACGGCACTTGATGATGTCCGTGAAGTATTTGCAGAAATCTTCGAAGGTCATCCTAAGCCAGGAAAGGACAGAGCTGGGTTATGCTGCTTCATTCCCCTGTACAGTACGCTGCAGGGATTTTCTTGACCACCTGTTAGAGACTGTGTGTGGGTAGCCTCTGATGGCTGATGAATAACAAAAGAGACAGAGATACCTTTCTCCCTGCATGCAGTAAATACTTCTTATGCAGTTTAAACAATAGAGTATGTGTTTTGGAGTGGGAAAAGCAGAGTAGTGGCCCTTCCTCCTCTCGGTACATGTTGTATTGAAACGTACCTGATGAGGCTGTTAAGTTCAGCACATTCATAACAGGTTCCCAGTACCTTGGAGAAATGGTGTGGACCCAGTGTGATATAGAGCAGCTTGCAATCCTAGGGTCACGGCCATCCAAAGCTAATACCCATGGGCTCAAGGAGGAGGCTTCACTAAAGATCCTAGGGCTTGGAAGGCCATTTGCTCTGGGTAGCTGTATGCATGGAAATGATTCACATGCTTCATGGGGTGGGAGGACTCTGTGGACATGGCCTGTGGTGACAACCCCAGGAGGGACTCACCAGAACTCTCCGTCATCTTCCACCGTCATCCCCATCTTCTCTCTCTCACTTTTACTCACTTTCTGCCACTCCTCAGACCTGTGGGAAGAGTACACAACCATTACTGTGAGGGCAAGGGGACACAGAAGAATTCAAGAGGCTACTTGGCCTTGGCAGGATTTGTCAAGGGCACAAGGCCTGTATAAAGCTTCAGCCATGCAACCAGTCCCCGCACTGCTCTGGTTAGCTCATCTTCCAAACATAAGGAGAGTGCAGCCTGGCTTGGAGCTTTGACTTCCTTCCTGAGCAGTGGAGGTGAATCCAGCTTGGCAAGATTTATTTGGCCAGTACAATCACAACCCTATCAGTGAAGATAACAAAATGTACTCTGGCCAAAGGCTCTGGTTACACCAGCCCTTCATTCTTCATCCCATCCACAGACACCACAGCAGTCAGTGTTGACAGAGGTTGATTCTGTTGGGTGCTGGTTTTGCTGGAACAAGACTGGGAGCAGAAAGGTGAGCTATAATCATCATTCACTAGTGTGAACATGCTGGCAATTTAACCACAACACCCACCAGAGCCTTAATGAGAAGGTCTGCCAACCTCAGCCACCCTCCTGCTGGCCTCCATGGACCCCAGGGCAAGGAATGAATCTACCCCAGTGAAACAGTAGGTTCAGGACATGGGTTGAAGTAGCATCCCACAACTGCCCATACACTGTTATCTTAGGGGTGTGGATGTAGCCAAATTCTCTCATGCCTCAAGGCTTGCTCCAACCCAGCTTTTTCCACCAAATAAAAGGTGCTGCTGTTGTCCATCCTAACTCACGTGTCGCTCCAAGGGCCGTTCCACTCCCGCTCACCCCACGGGTTGCGCATGCGGATCATGTCCAGCTTCTCTGACTTGAAGAAGGACAGCAGGCCGTGGCCCAAGCGGACTTTCCGTACATCTGTCACTGCATATGCGTGGCCCTTCACCAGTCCACAGGCCAGGCGGGCTTCCATGTCAGCCGCTGACGTGGCCTGGGCAGGGGGACACAGACAGTGCTTGTACCAGGGGGATGTAACTGCCTTTGCAGGGACTGGGAAAAAAAGAGAGGTCAGATTTCCCTGCAGGTTGCTCTGAGATGAAAAGAGGAACACCAGTGCTCAAGGAGAGAGTCAGTTGCCTTGGGAGATGTATCAGATGCTATTTTAGTTGCTAGATCCTTCCTGGTCTTCATGTGGTGCATGAGGTCTCTGAGCTCCCATACTGTCAAACAACAAAGCTCATCCTACTGGTTATAATGGGAGGTCTGGCACCCAGTCTTTGTGGACATGTCTAGATGCAGACTCCAAAATGCCCTTCTCCGGAAGTGAATCCTCTCCTAAAATTTAAAGGGTGGTAAGATGAATCTGGGCTGTTGGACATGGCAATGAGGAATAAAAAGGGTTGGCATCCAGGCTTGACTCCCTTTGCCATTCATGGGAAGAAGTAGGAACTTGGCCATAATTTATCTGACCTAATTTAGAAGTCTCCAACAGTGTAATATGACCGCATCCTATTTTGCCTGTTCCCATGACACAATGACCATACAGGTAACGTTGCTTACTTTGATGGAGCAGCTGATGAGGCCTCCCCGGTTGTGCACCTTCAACACACGCTCGAAGAGGAGGTTTCGCTTGACTTCATCAGTCATGTAGTCCCCTTCAGTGAGGTCGATAGGTTCAGAGACTCCGCCAGTAAAGTCTACCAGGGCATCAGCTGTGTTGCCTCCATCCAGGGCCTCATAACAGCCTGATAACCTGAAAGAGGGTGACAGGGATGGCACAACAACACTGGCGTGACATTTTAAAGGGTCTGGGACAGTTCTTGGGGCAACCTGGAGGACAGAGATTTGAAATAAAACTTTCAGGGGGTGAGGACAAAAAGCTAGGGTGAAAAAATAAGACCCATGCTGCTTGCAGCACTCTTGCTGTCATAGGACAAAGTAAAGGTGTGCTGGGTTTGGCTGTGAGAGTTGATTTTCTTCAGAGTAGCTAGCGTGGGGCTATGACTTGGATTTGTGCTGAAATAGCATTGATAATACAGGGATGTTTTCGTTATTGCTGAGCAGGGCTTACACAGAGTCAAGGTCTTTTCTGCTCCTCACCCCACCCCACCAGCGAGTAGGCTGGGGGTGCACAAGAAGTTGGGAGGGGACACAGCCGGGACAGCTGACCCCAACTGACCAAAGGGTTATCCCACACCATGTGGTGTCATGCTCAGTATATAAAGCTGGGGAAGAAGAAGGAAGGGGGCAACATTTGGAGTGATGGTGTTTGTCTTCCCAAGTAACCGTTACGCGTGATGGAGCCCTGCTTTCCTGGAGATGGCTGAACACCCGCCTGCCCATGGGAAGCAGTGAATGAATGCCTTGTTTTGCTTTGCTTGCATGCATGGCTTTTGCTTTACCTATTAGACTATCTTTATATCAACCCACGAGTTTTATCTCTTTTACCCTTCCGATTCTCTCCCCCATCCCACTTGGGGGGAGTGAGTGAGCGACTGCGTGGTACTTGGCTGCTGACTGGGGCTAAACCATGACAAAAGGGATCTTGAAATCCCTAGGACAGGTGTTACTTAAGCAAACATGGAGTTGGAGGATATTTTGCTTTGAGGGTAAATTAGGGCTAGAGAAGTTTCTTTCTTACAGTTTCTCCCTGTTTGAGATATGTTCTACTCCCCAGGAAAGCTGTTGTTTCCATTGGTACAAACCAAATGACGAATGAACAGAAAGGAAAAACAGGGTGCTCAGGTCCCAGTTTGTTCTGCAACTGCCCGGGTACCTACTTAGCATAAGCTTTCTCCACCAAGGCGCACCAGAACTCATTCCTGGAATTGGAGTGGCAGTAGATGAGCTGGTTGTGGAGTGTGGGCAGGCGGTCATCTATCACCACGTCCAGCCACTGACCAAAACGCCAGAACTGGAAGTGGAAGATCCCCACATAGCTCTCGGGTTTCTCAGGATTCCACTCCTGCTCCTTCCAGTCTGGGATGACCTGCAAGAGAAGAGGCACATGCGCCTACGTTATTCCCTTTTCTTGCTGGATTTGACTCTCATCCTGGAGCTAACACAGACAATATCAAAGACAAGGAAGAATATGAGGGGCCAGAACATGGGGCCAGATTTTGGACCTGCTTCCTCCAATGCAGACTAGATTAACAGGTACTGGAATAGCTTAGGCTTCATTGCACCTTGGAAGATGGAGATAAAGATCCTTGTCCCCTTTCTTATAATTCTACCCTGGACATCTGTTGCCATCTACTGCTGTAGACAGGCTATTGGAGCAGAAGAGTCCTTGGGCTGACCAGGGATGGTTATTTTTATGACCACATTTTTGTTCATTTTAGTGTCAGTAGGGTACCACTAAGAGATGGCACATTCTTTGATTGTCTAACTTGATTCAGTTGTGACTTGACTGGCCCATGAGCAAGTGTTGTATTCATCTACCTGGTGGCAATGAACAGGGACCAGACACTCTGCATACACCTACTCTGCTAAACAGAAGCAGGAAAAGCGAGATCCCCATCCCCACAAGGTCCCTGTACTTCCCTGTCAAGAGCTACCATACTCATCCGAGCAAGAACAGGGAGGTGACTTGCGGAAAGAAGGAAAAGAGGGTCTGGGGTAAAAGAAACCCTAGAGCATCTGAGGGGCTGAGGGAGCGCAGGTTTGGTGTCACTGCCATCTGCACAAGCGAAGGGTAACTGCCAAAGTCCATAGTGCTTCATGGCTGTGGGCACCACCAGCTTTGCTTTGGATGGAAAATCCACCCAACAATGGGGACAGAAATGGGTGCAGCCATGCACAGACACTACATCTAGGAGGATCGGCATTTTACTTAGAACCAGGACATAGAGGCACACAGCAACAAACTGCCCCATGCAGCTTAGCTTTTGTTGAGGGTGAAGGCCTCATGGTTTTACTTCATGGCCAGGGTGGGTTGTGAGGCCATGTACAGTTAATGTAGTTGATAGTTGGCAAGTACTGACTGATTCAGCTGCAGGAATGTGACCCACTGTCCACACCTTCGCTTTTTTACTCTGTCTGCTCCCAGTGCGTCATGACCTAAGTGAGGAAAAGCCCCAATGTGCCCATGGGGAAAATTATGTTCCAGTGTAACTATATAATCGCAGTATAACTATATAATCATGGAGACAGCTGTGAGTGTTGGGGTGGGATAGGACAGGATACAGCTACACTGCATGGAAAGAGGATCTTCAGAAGTTCCCAGGCCATGATGAGACCCTCTGCATCATGCCTCAGAGCCCTTATCCAGCTGCCTGAGCCTGCTGCTTTTTTTTTTTTTTTTTGCCTGCCATCACGAAGATGTAACCCTGCAGAGAGACTTCTCTCTGGAGAGTCCCCCAGCTCCTTAGCTACCAGCAGCAATCCAGCCCAGGACTTTTATTGCTCCTATATTGAAATATTAGTGATGCCATCAGCCCTGCGAGCTCACTGGCACTCTTGACTTCTCTGGATCAATAGAAGTAGAGCAGACAGAGCCATGAAAAAGAGCTGCTTTTGGAGGGTTTGGCATTTTCCAGGAGTGCTAAAAAAAAATGCCCCAGACTCCCTCTGGGAGAGCGCCAGGAAAGGTCAGACAGCCCTCCATCAGTCCTCATTGATTCCCTCCTGACTGGAGCTCATCCTAATGAATTGTCATAGAGGACCATTGTGCTAATTAACTCACTATTAATGTGGGCTTAGAAATGATTATGGCATTGATTAGAGGAAGCTTGTCAGCCAGAGCTGGTAGTAACAGCTTCCAGCTGGCTGGTTCTGAGACTTACCACTACTGTCAGTGGTGGCAGGAGATACCAGTCCCCACCATCCTCCTCCGTCCCTTCATTTGGGGACAGTGCTGAAAACACTCTCTGCCACCAAAGGCAGCAAAAGCAGTCAGACTTCATACAGAGCAAGGTCCCAGAGCAAGGACTGGTTGTATTTCTACACCGACCAAAGGGGAAATGAGAGGAGCCTGATTTCTAGAGCCCAATCTGTCCTCAACCTGCCGAAGTGCAAGGTGTGAGCTCAAACATCAGGTTCCTCCCCCCAGCTTCCCCCAGAGCACAGCATCCCATCCAGGCCAAGGATCCCTCCAGTTGCTTCATCCCCTGGCCGAGGTGACTCCCCCGGCTGCAGGGCAGAGGCGCGAGCTCTGGATGCAGTGCCTATCAGGACACCATGCTTCAAGTCATACAGCACAACCCCTCTCTGTGACCTGATGCTGCATATTACCTAAAGGATTAACCTGGGGCACATCTACAAACCCCAGCAGTAGCTGGAGCCCAGATCCATCCAGGAGATCATGCCACTGACTTCCACAGCTCCCACCTACTCCCATGAAACCTCCCCAGACGTCTCCACCCCTCCTCAGTGGATGCTGGAGAGCATGCCATGGACCACCCATCCCAGGATCCCACTGAGTCCTTGACTCAACTTGGTTGTGTGACACTGAGGTAGTGGACACCACGTCTCCTCATTCACCCAACTGTGCTGCTTTTTGCTTAGGGGCTCCCAAATTCTGGATCTGTAACACCCTTTAGTGGGACAAATTTACAGTGAAAGGGCTCAGAAACAGGTAAATTGGGAGACCAGAAACACAAGGTTCATTCCCCTAAGATGTTTAGGGCTTTTCTTAAGAGTGGCTAATTAAGAGAAAAGGCACCAGTGACTCTGGAGAAATGTCCCTGATTAGGAGGAATTGGTAGACACCGATTCCTCCAAGCAGGGGCTCTTCTGCTGGGAACTTGCCAGCTCAGGAAGAGGAAGGAGGGACCCAGCTGTGCCAATCTGCTGAACCACAGTACAAACCAGGATGAAATTCCCCTGGGAGATGGGGCAGAGTGATGAAGCCTTTATGGGATGCTGAAACTGTATAGGGAGAGTTTCAGTGACTGGTGTAACAAGGCTCATCTTCCCTGCAGCCGAGAGAGATCACACTGCCCTGCTTACCTCCCACCCCAGCTCTGATGGGAAGGAGGATCCACCTGAGGATTGTTTCCCCTTCTCCGCCCAGCTTCAAACCCCTCTCCAAAACACACAAACTGCTAAACGCTCCATTAAGCCTTTCACACCAAGAGAAAAGAAGGTAAATGTTCATTTTACTTTCCCCAGGGGATAAAAAGGTGCTTAAAAATAACAACAATGACTTGAAAATTGTTGGGTGCTGGTTTATTGCATTCAGGATTGGGGCAGCTTCCAAAATTGGCATGAAGAAGACACGCACAGCCTCAGTCCTTAAGAGGAACCCTGTTGACTACACTTTTATTTATGGTGGTACATCAATACCCAGCAAGGTATGTGCAGCAAGAACTCTACCCCCGCAACCAGCAATGTAGCAATGGCATATTGTGAGACTTGGCATGCAAAAACCCCTTTAGAAGTTAGCAGTGGCTCCTGTTATTGGGTCTTATGTGGTTTGTAGTCAGGAGCTCTGCTCTGGGATGTATAAGGAGGGTCTCCTATGGGAAAGTCTTCCAGGGCCATAGAAGTAGGTTTAGCCTACAGTGGATCCATGCGATGGCTAAGCAGAGATGGATCCACTTTTATCTCTCTTCATTTACTCCAGCATTTCTTGGGGTCTAAACAAAGACATCAACTTCTCCAGCACTGCTTATGGCATGGCTGTATGATTCAGTGATTGCTAAGCTTTGGCTGTGGGAAAGACCCAAAGCTCCCACCATCTCACCAGCCAGTAGCTGATCTTCCTGCTCTGCTTCACCTCTCTGACTGGCATAGCTTGTGCAAATCATTTTATACACTATTATTGGGCTGGGGAGGGCATGGAGTCTGCATCTCTGGAGGCTTTAAAGAAGAGGTTGGACTCTTTTTGGGATGGTCTGCACAAGGCAGCAGGTCATGGGTACAAAGTCACCTGTCCTGGCTTTCCCATCACTGCCCTCTCCTTACACATCTCAGAACGAACTCAGGCCATACCTTGAGAAGTGCAACATTTTAATGCAATCTTAGTGAAGGACAAGCTGTAATAATACTTGACTCTTTCAAAGGATATTTCTATCTGTGGGTCTCAAGAAGCTTCACCAAAATACCCTCCACCTTTTGGTGGAGAGAAAGGGAACGTCCAAAGTTAGTAGTTAATTCACAGTCGTGGGACAAAACGCCCTCCTGCTCCTAAACTTGCAAAGGTACCGTCTTCCCTCTCTGCTCCCATGGCCACCCAGACACGGCTCCCTGCCTCAGCATTTGTAGAGGGTAGGAGACATTGCTTTTTGGGAACAGCAGCAGCAGGTTCCTGCTCTGTTGTTTGCCAAGTGCTCTGCAGCCTCACAGCTCTCTATAGATGCTTCAGAATAAATATATTCATGGGTGCTTTAAGGCCACAGCAATGCACAGATTGTTTTGGCTGCAGGGGACACAATGCTGGCTCAGACCTACAGCCTGCTCTGAGCTGCTGGCTCACTTGCCTGGCTCTGCACACACATGCACGTCTGCTCCAACCCATCTCAGGATCAACAATCTCCAGGAAGCACAAGGTGAGCAACCTGCTGGAATACACCTCCCCACAGTGACCCCCAGCAAGAAATGGTGGCGGCTGTCAGGAAAAGGGTGGTCCAACCTCCCTGCACCAGTTTGTCCAGTGGGTTTGAAATCTGCAGAATACGTCATGTACAAATGCACTTCAGCTTCATGGCATGGTGATCCTCCGTGAGACCGGTATTCAGAGACACCAAGCAGCCACAGCCACAGCAAGAAGCAGCACTCCATTGCAAACAAGCCCCCTCTTCTTAAAGGCTAGGATGGAAACTGGAAGCCACAGCTGTCTCCAGGTTGTCTCTCCTGTTTCTAGTATGGCAATTTCTTATTTTTCCATCGGGTTTTGGTATGCAGTTGCCACAGTTGGAGGTCTTAGAGCAGCCTCGTATTTCCAAGCCAGCAAGACCCTGCACCAGTCAGACCTGATGAATCCCTGCTGAATTCACAAACATGCGGTCTGATGTTCTAGGCAAATACAGCAGCAAGCTCATAGCCCCCTCCTCCCCATCATTCAGAGGACAGCAGGTATGGGGAACATGTTGCAGGGCTGAGGGGCTCCAGAAGCACCGAGCTGTCCTCCACTTTTTCACAATGCAGTCCCTCATAAAAAAAAAACTAAGAACCACATAAAAAGATGAACGAAGAACTGAACTGAGAGAAAGAAAAACGAAAACAAAAGCACAGCTGGAGCAATAAGGGCTGAGCAAGAGGGGATCAGGCTTTAAAAATGACGGAACCCTTCAGCTGAGCTGGTTCGAGGCCGTCAGTGAAAGCGAGGAGGAAATACATCACCTTGCGGATCTGGGCTAACTCTGCTATCCGCTCCCCAAATTCCTGGGCATCTGCCTCGTTGCACTCCACCTCCTTGGCCCCTGGCTTCCTCCAGAAGATGCCCACTGGTTCCAGGAGCTGCCGGTTCATAAGGTGGGTAAGATCAGGAGTCCAGTGCTGGGAAGTGCCGGTCACAGTGACCTTCCCAGGTCTCTCCAGCTGGATGTCCCAGCGGAGGAAGTGCAGGTTGTGCTGCCGGGTGAAATCCACTCGGTAGATGTGCTCATTGGGACGCAGCAGCTTCTCACCATCCTGGGGCCTCACGTTTTTTTGCTGCAGGCTCTGGAATCTCAGTCGCATGCGCCTAGTGAGCTGGTCATCATGGACGAAGGGCATCTCGAGCATCCCTGCCTCAGCTGCCATCGCCTCGGTTGCTCCTCTACTATGTCCTCAGCAATGTTTGGCTCTTAAACAGGACACGCAGGGGGAAAAAGCCTCCAAGCCCCCGGAGCTGGTGCCCCCTCTCCACGGTCCCAGCGGTGCTAGGCAACCCGGGCCAGTGACGCAAAACACCCTCCGGGGCTTCCTCTGGGTGCCCTCCCGCCTCGTTTGCAGATTGCAGAATGGCGCTGCTGTGCACGATAATCTATAGGGAAGGGACGTCTGATGTCAGCCTCCCTGGCAACCTCCCTGACAACCACGGCTCGTTATCCCAAAATGAAGATGTGCAGCCAGGGATGCCACCCGATAGGCCTGGGTTGCAGTGGCTTTCTCTGAGTGTGGGCTCATGGGATAATTCAGGTTGGAAGGAGGCTCTGGAGGGGTCTGGTCCAACCTGCTGCTCAAAGCAGGACTTACTTAAAGGCCTGCGGTTTTGTGCAGTCCATCTTTGAGTATCTTCATGGATGCTGAATCCACAGCCTCTCTGTTGGGGCTCTGGGCCCCTGTTCCAGTGTCTGACCACCCTTATACTGAAAATAAGCTGGAGCTTGTGCTGTTGTCTTTTGACCTGTGACTGTGCGTCCCCAGCAAGAGCCTGGCTCCATCTTGTCCACACCCTCCCATTAGGTACCTGCAGACAGCAATAAGCTCCCCCTTTGCCTTCCCTCCTCCTGGCCACACAAACCCAACTCTCTCAGCCTCTCCTTGCATGTCCTGTGCTCCAGACCATCTTGGTGGCCTTCAAAAGGCTCGCTTCAGTCTGCCACTATCTTCTTCTGGGGACTCCAAAACAGTGCCAAGATGGGGATTAATAAATGCCAGACAGAGGGAACGGATAATTTCCCTCGCTCTGCTGGCTGCACTCATATTAGTTTGGCCCCCATCTCTGCAATGGTACATGTTTGACTCATAGTCAACTTGCCCCTCAGGAGCCCATGTCCTTTTCTGGATGGCGCAGCCGGCGCAGCTGGCAGGAGACAGGCCCACATTGCTGCTGCAGCAGCAGGTGGGTGCCAGCAGCTCAGCATGGGTCTGCCTGCCCTTGAACAGACTGGCCTGATGTTGGAGAGGGTGCTCAGAGGTGGGTCTCGCCTTAGTGCACCTGGGAAAAGGGAACTCAGGCACAGTCTGCGTTTTAATGTTTGTCTCTTTGGGGAAGAGGAAGGTGGGGAAGCAGGTCCAAGACGCAAGCAACCCAAACAACCTCTTTCCAGACACAGTAGGGATGCTCTGAGTGTGCATCAGCACCAGCAAGACCATTATGCCCAACCTGGAACCACCCATTCCCCAGCAATTGCTGTGCATGATTAAATCCAGAGCACTGGTGCCTGTGCTGGTGGGTTGTCCAGACAGTGGATGGGATAAAGGGGGATAGTGGTGAATGTATTTCTCTTTGAGGGATGCTGGGTGGCTCCGTGAGGCTGCAGATCCTGAAGAGAGGTGCCATGCCAAGCCATGCCCCCTTCTGCCAAGCGGCCCCATGACACAACAGCTAAACCACAGCCACAGTTTTAAGTGTACCATGGAAAAGGCCTGACTCCTGCAAGCATGCTATGGTATCTTTGGGATGCAGTCACTGGTTTGGACACTTGGAGAGTGCAGGCGTTTCAGCACAAAGCTTTAGACATCGTGCGGAGTCAAGTTGTTTGGGTTGTCTCTGTCCTATCTGTGACTCAGGTTGGTTTCTGCCACATGCCATTGTTTGTAGGGCACTTTGGGAGCTCAAACTATGTTAAATGAACTCCAGGAAACAGTTTTTCTAAAATATTTTTGCAGAAGGCTGTCCCATCACCTGGACTGTGTCACACTTGACTCACAACCACCCAAAATGATCCCTGAAAGCTATTATTTTGAATTCCACAAGAAGTCCCAAAAAAGACCATCAGAAGCTGGCCTTGGCCAGGCAAACCACAGACACCAGGGGTCCAAGGTGGGTCATTTTCCTGGGAATTGTCCTGCAGTCACCAGTCTACTGTTAGTCCTAAAGACCCTGAGGACAGAGTCAAGAAAGCTGAGCTCCACAGGCCCATTGGAAGGGACAAAAGAGTGGTCTGAGGAAACCTGACCCTTCTGGCTGTCCTCTGAGCTCTTGCCTCACTCGTTTACTAGCTTTAAAACACCTTTAGCAACAGCTGTTGATCCAACCGTAGGTTTTAAAAGTTAAAAATACCTTCAGGTAACCCTGGAGACCTTTTTGAGCTGAGCTACATGCAGCCACATCACACAGACCTTGCTTCAACTGCCTCGTTTCTTTTTCCCCCATATGTGGTGGCAGCAGAAGGAGCAATGACCTTGCACCTGATGATGAATGGACTGCAGTGGGGTCTAGCCCCTGGGACCATGCGATGTTCCTCCCCTGCCTTGGCTGAGGCACAAGGTCAGCCTTCGGGTCCTACTCAGAGAGCAAGAACTAACCCCAGGTTGTAGAAGACCTATGCAAAATGGATTTTTGGGAGGGGGGCGCCCTCAGAGCTATCTGTTTGTGGCATCCCATCCAAGACTGCCCTGTGCTCTGGAAGCAACTGAGGGGAAGGAGACCAGGCTAGGTGGTGGAGATGCAGGGCTGTCTGAACCACTTGCCTTCAGAGTCTGGCTCCTGTCCCTCATTTGTTGAGCAATACCTATGCAACCTGTGGGAGCACAGGTTATAGATCCAGACAACCCTTTAGGACAAAAAGCTGCTGGAAATTATTTAAACCCCTCCATTTCAAGGCCTTAATTTCTTTTCATAAGAGCTAGACACCTCTGAAGGGTCACAGAAAGGGTGTTATAGAGCCAGATCACACCATGGCCATGTAGGGCCAGCCAAGAGTCAGGAAAATAGAAAATAGCTCTAAATTAACTTCCAGGCCCCCATTCCCGCTCAGTGACTCAAACACCACAGGCTTAATGTGAAGGAGGGACATGGAGGGAGCCTCGGAGCTAGGTGGAAGATAGCATGTGAATAAAATCATCTCTTGGGATACACAGGGATGCGGCTGGTCTGTCCTATTCCCTTGAGGGTATTCCCCCTCCTCATAGAGAGACTGTTTCACTGTGAGAAGTGGAGCAAGGGACACACAGAGCCTAAGTCACGTTCTGGTGTAAATCAGGATTACATTTTCTAGCAACAATGGGAGACCTGGGCCAAAATCCCTATACTGACATTTCAGTGATACTAAAACCTGCATCAGCATCTTTCAGCTCCTCCTGGACCCTGAATCAGAGATGTTTTGGTGTCTAATGACACTAAAACTAGGTTTTAAACTTGGTTTATAAACCTACTCTTTTGCTGCCTCTCATCTGTTGCTTACATCAGCATATTGACCAGGCAGGAGCAGAGGTTTGCCCTGCAGGCGTTGGGTCCTATGTGTGGAGATGCCCAAGGGCCAAGGAGCAACAGGTACCTCCAGCAATGTTATAACAAGTGCATGTACGACTGTACCAAGGACCAAGAGGTCCATTATTTCTGGGCCAACAAAGGGGTCCAAGATCTTCAGCAAGGACCATCCTTTAATCTTCTCAAGCAGGGGGGCTGGACAAGATGATCTTCAGAGGTCCCTTCCAACCCCTACCATTCTGTGATTCTGTGAATCCCAGCACATCCAGCAGAGCTGGTGTCTCTTTGGACCGAGAGGTTAATCTGTGCACTTGACGTCTCCCATTTTGCTTTAAAAGTTGCTGCTGCAGTTTATAGCCAGGCTTATTCCTTGCAATTCATCATAAGCCCTCAAAGCACCTTGCAAAAGGTGAGCAAAGGTCCCATCTAATTCAGAGGTCTCCAAAAGCAGGGGTGTGCTGTGTCTGACCAGAGCCCTGTAGCAAACACCACAACAAAGAACTGGGAGGGAAGGCTTGGGGAAAGGGCTGCAGCTTTTGCTTTCACCACAAAACAAACCTTTCTGAAAGAAAGAGGAGGCAGGTAAAGAAGAGCCTCCGAGA
>VZTV01038446.1:33420-83070 GCA_013400875.1 Anhinga rufa
GAAGCCACAAACACCCACAGCCAAATTGCCAAGGGAGGAAAAGCAATGCCACTGGCAAACTGAAATGATGAGGTGTCCAAAGGGACCCGGCTTCTGTTCGGTCGGCATTTCCCAGGGCAGGGCTGGAAGTGAATTGTGAGGAGGGAAGACAACTCGCCCGCTTGCCCTTGGGAGACATCGATGCAAAGGAACAAGCTAAACAACCCCACGCACCACACCTGTAACGAGAGCCACAACAGTCACCACAGCCACGATGGGAGGAAACCTTACTGCTTATCCAGAAGCCAACAGCTATCCTGTTCCCATATAAAGAAAAACATTGATTTTAACCAAAAATGGGGATGCTGCAACAATCACAAATTCCTGAGCTTAGTGTTCATGATCACAAAAACCAGATGCAGCAGAGACTGGAAGTACCACAGCACACACAGCAGATGCAAAGGCATAGGGTGGAGGGCCCTTTTGGGTCCGTTGCAGTAGGAGGACGTGGGTGAAGCAGGTGATGCTATCTGTACACGCCTTTTGCAATAAAATCTAGGAAAAGGTGCTTGCAACTTGCTGGTCTCTTGTCCTGTGATGAGGCATGCCTATACCATGGTCTGAAGCCCCCCTGCCTTGGCTTCCACAGGACTGACTTCTGTAGCTGAGGACATGGTGGAGATAGGCACAGACTGTCTGAGGATGTGGTGCTGAGCACCTTCTTCCCCCCCTGTACCTTAGTGGTTGCTCGCTGGGTCTGCAGCCCCTTGCTCTGGTACAGCTTCTTGGTGGCTTTCTGGCCCACTACACAGTCCTTTTGGACCCCACACTCAAAGGAGCACTGTTACATTGTGCAATCTAGCCATGGAACATGCCAGGGATGGATGCTTTGGGGAAGCAGCAGTGTGGGGCATTATACTAATACCCTTAAATCACCCTACCTGCGCCAGCACAAGCTGTCTCGTTGCCAAGGTAGGCACACACTGGCAGCCAAAGAGAGGTAACACCATGGGAACTAGGGAAACGGAGCCCAACGCTGCAGCCAAGCATCCTGAATTTTGTTCTTGTTGTTGTTTTTTAAGTTATTTTAGAGTGGGTAGGGTCAGATTTGGGGTCTGGAGGACAGGACGGGACTTGATTCAGTTGCTTAAGGAGAAACTGGCCAAGGGTTTGGCTTGAGTGTGATATGACTGCAGTCATGATGACTAACTCCCCTTGAAAGATAGTCCTTTAAGGCAGGTTTTTGCAATGAACAGTTTTTCAGGACCTGAGGCATCCATGAAGAACCAGTTTTTGCGCTGGACAAACACAACATGAAGCCAAGGTGTTGAAGACAGGCTTTCCCCTGGCATGGGGAACTGCTTACCTTCTGCCACAGAGACTCCCGGGATGCCAGGGAAGAGCAGGCAGCCACAAACCAGCAGTTCCCGACCTGGCCCTGGTGTAAGTCATGGGAGCTGATCCCGTCCACAAAGAGGTGTGGATCATCACAGATTTCCTGAGGGACAGGAGAAAAACAGACACACTGGGTAAGCGAGGAGACAGGAAAATCAGGAGCAACGCTTCCTGGCAATAGTAAATCTCTCTCTTCCGCAGGCCCCATTTAAATCCCACCTGCAGCTTTCTGCTGGCCTCACTCATCACACCAGTAACAGGAGGACCCTGTCCTGCCTTCTGTTCTCACCAGGATACCTGCAGATCACTGCCGAAGTGATGCCAGACCTACTCCCTGTTCTGTTCCAGCATCAGCACAGCTTCGCTATCATTATCGCTGGTGATAATGGTATGTTTTCACACCATTAGAGCCCTAGTGACCCATCCCCTCTTCTAAGTCCACCCTGTTATTTCTCATAAGCCCTTCAGCTCTCTCTACTCTGTGACTGCTTTACAAGGTTCTCCCTCTCTTATTTTGCTCTGGAGAGCATGAGAGCATCACCCAAACCCACCGTCTCCCATACTGGAACTTGTGGATCCATCCAAAAATAAAACCCTGCAGGAGCAGGGCAGAGCCAGGCATTTAGATGAGGAATCATAGTGCCTAAATCAGACAGTTCACCCAGGAAACCTCAACACAGATTGAGGGCTCAGCCATGGTTGCAAGAAGCAAAATATCCTCACCAGGTCTGTCCTTCCAGACCTTAGCAGAGCAGATGGAGAAAATTCAGTGAGCTAAAAGCTTTGCAGCTGGGCCAGGAGGATTAAATATTCATTCTGACAACAAAACCAGCATGGTGGATAGTTCATGGGCACCATGAATGGAAAAACTTGGGTAGGATGCAGCTAGGAGGTAAGCTCATCCCTCCAACCACATCGCCTTTCCTCTGCCTGGCTCCTGCCAGGCTGTCCTCCCTTCTTCCCACTCCCACTTAGAGCCTGGCCAAGAAAGCACTTAAATAACGGAGGGTGTTGAGCAAGCTTTGCGTGAAACACTGCTTTTTTTATCTTTTCTCCCGATCAATCAAGTTTGGAAGGTCATGTCCAGCTGGAGGCTGGGAGCAGAGGGGACAGGCAAAGAGCTGAAAGAATCCTTTCCCCTTTGTTATTACGTATAACTTGAAGGGGGGAAAGAAAAAGCAGATTTTCCTTCTTCCCCCACACCTCCCAGTTTTTCAGGCTGGCTGCACTCAGAACATGATCCCCTCAAACTTTGCACATGAGAACATGCATTGCCTCTGCCCATCACGGGGAGAAAAAGGAATCGCTGCTTCGTAAGCACCTCCTGCTATTCCCACCTAACTCAGCCAGCACTGTACACCTGAAAAATAACCTGAGCTCCACCCAGACATAAACTGGGCAGGGATCAAACCCAAGGAGGACTAATCCCCTCCCAGCTGCAGGCATTGCAGGAGGTTGGGATAAGCGCTAGAGGGAGGCAGGCTGACAGCCACCAAAGGCAGGAGCCACCTGCACTTCTCAGCATGGCTGAATGCACACAGGGATGGGAGAGGAGCGGTGGGGTTTAACTCCTCTTTCATACCACCGAGGAAGCAGCCAGCAGCAGGGGATGTGTCCGGCCTGTCGGTTGGTGATGGGGATGTCTGCAAGATCAGCTCTTAGTGATCCTGCTCTGGGGGGGCAGAGGCACTGTGTTTGCCCCATCTGAGGACCACAGCTGCCCTTTCTACTACCCATGGGTGAACCAGCAGCCGTGATCAACGGGAGAGAGCCTGGCTGGAGGCCAGTGACTAGCGGTGTTCCCCAGGGGTCTGTACTGGGTCCGGTCCTGTTCAACACATCCATCAATGACCTGGATGAAGGGATGGAGTGCAGCCTCAGCAAGTTCGCCGATGGCACCGAGCTGGGAGGAGCGGCTGATACGCCAGAAGGCTGTGCTGCCATCCAGCGAGCCCTGGGCAGGCTGGAGAGCTGGGCCGAGGGGAACCTCATGGGATTCACCAGGAGCAAGGGCAAGGTGCTGCCCCTGGGGAGGAACAGCCCCCGGCACCAGCACAGGCTGGGGCTGCCCTGCTGGGAAGCGGCTCTGCTGAGAAGGCCCTGGCAGTGCTGGTGGGCAGCCAGTGCCCCTGAGCCAGCGCTGGGCCCTCGGGGCCAAGAAGGGCAGCGGTGTCCTGGGCTGCATGGACAGGAGTGTGGGCAGCAGGGCGAGGGAGGCCATCCTGCCCCTCTGCTCTGCCCTGGGGAGGCCGCAGCTGGGGTGCTGTGTCCAGTGCTGGGCCCCCAGTGCCAGAAGGACAGGGAGCTGCTGGAGCAAGGCCAGCGCAGAGCCACAAGGATGCTCAGGGGATGGAGCATCTCCCTGGGGAGGAAAGGCTGAGAGACCTGGGCTTGTTCAGCCTGGAGGAGAGAAGGCTGAGGGGGATCTCCTCAGGGCTTATCAGTGTCTGAAGGGCGGGTGTCAGGAGGGTGGGACTGGGCTCTTCTCAGCGGTGCCCGACGACAGGACAAGGGGCACCGGGCACAAGCTGGAACACGGGAAGTTCCACTGAAATCTGAGGCAAAACCCCTTTGCTGTGCGGGTGCCAGAGCAGCGGCCCAGGCTGCCCAGAGAGGCTGTGGAGTCTCCTTCCCTGGAGCCATTCCCACCCCGCCTGGACGCGGTCCTGTGCCCCTGCTCTGGGGGTGCTGCTCACGCAGGGGCTGGACGAGGGGAGCTCCGGAGGTCCCTTCCAACCCCCACCGTTCTGTGATTCTGTGATTCTGTGAAAAAGGAGTCGCTTGGTATTCACATAGACAGGGGAGAACATGAAAGCATGAAAAACATTTCCTGCTTGGAAGAAATTAGCATAGGGTAGAGGGTGTCAGATGCTCAGGGACCTTTCCTAAGAGCAGACCTGCCAGTTAGCTGTGATTTCCCCATCACCAGGAAAGAGTTTGCAAATTAAAATCCTGTGATTTCTCAGTTTAATAGAGGGAAGTCCTATGTACTCATCAAAAGAGCAGCCTGCCCTAGCACAGACGAGGGGTGTAGCTCATTAGACCCTTCTCTCTTGGACCCATGGCAGCAATGAAGGTGCCATGGCTGGAAACACTTATGCCAGGGCAGGCTCCCCCTGTAAAACACAGTTCTCATTTGACTCTGCTTCTCTTCCCACTAATGCAGATGGGTCCCTAAGGGCATACTGTTCTTGAAGGATTCATTCAGGCAGGTCTTCAGATGCTGCAGTAGGCATTTCCCATTCAGGTGCCCACTTGGATGTGGCGTTTTCAAGGTGCTTTTGGTCCAGCATAGTTGTGACTGAAAGCACACACTTGCTCTACAACTTATCAGCCCATGGACTTTTTAACAGCCTTCCCTTGTAATGTGCAAAACCCCATGGAAGTTTGCAGCTGAATTGGAAGCTTCCTAGGAGCACGAAGGTTGCTAAATGCCACAATCCTCTGCTGTGGCAGGGGGTGACAGCCTCTCCCTTGACCCAGGATCTTGCATGCCTGGAGATGCATCAGGCCTTGGAGAAGGCGTGATGCTTTGCATGAGGATCGTGCACAATATACAGGTCTGGCTGGAAGGAAACACCACACGAGCTCTGCACAAAACATGTGCAAATCCGAAATGCTCAGTGAGCCTTCCCAGGAGTCCATCCTGAAGGGCCCAGAGGGGCTGCCATGGTTCCCTGCAGAAGGACCACAGAGCACCCTTGAGCCCTAGGACTGAGCTTGGTCCCAGTGGACTCCCAGTGATTCTAAACACAGAATCACCAAATCAATGTGGTTAGAAGGAACTTCTGGAGATCATCCAGTCCATCCCACCTACTCCAAGCAGGGTCAGCTACAGCAGGTTGCCCAGGACTGTGTTCAGTCAGGTTTTGAATATCTCCAGGGATGGAGACTCCACAACCTCCCTCGGCAACCTGTGCCAGTGTTTGGACCACCCTCACAGTAAAAAAATATTTTCTCATGTTTAAATGGAATTTCCTGTTTTTCATTTAGTTCTCACTGTCTTTTGTCCTGTCATTGGGCACCACTAAGTCTGGCT
This sequence comes from Anhinga rufa, assembly GCA_013400875.1. Taxonomy (NCBI): domain Eukaryota; kingdom Metazoa; phylum Chordata; class Aves; order Suliformes; family Anhingidae; genus Anhinga; species Anhinga rufa. The sequence goes on from VZTV01038446.1 coordinate 38,834, forward strand.
CTGTCTTCTTCATTCCCTTCCATCAGGTATTTATGCACATGGTTAAGATCCCCCTGAGCCTTCTTTTCTCCAGATTGAAGAGTCCCAGCTCTCTCGGCCTCTCCTTGTGTCAGATGCTCCAGTCCCTTAATGATCTTCATGGCCCTTTGCTGCACTTGCACAAGGGAAGACAGCATTGCCTCCTTCCTCTAATGCTGCGGAGCTGATCTTATCAGGGTAAGACTCATCTGTGGGTCAGTCTCCTCAGCAAAACCTCCTGAGAGGTTTCCCAAATCCCTTACACTGGAGCTTCCCAATATGAAATTACTTGGTTTCTTCAGTCCCCACTGAAGCTGCCAAGCTCCCACTCACACATTTTGGCCCTGGTCTACACTGTGTGGCCTTTAATCTGCAGGGATGACATTCCCTGGGTGCTCTGCCTGTACTGATGTGGGAGCAAGGGACCGAGGCACTGCTTCAGCAAGGCTGCAATGCCCCCAGGATTGCACAGAGCACAGTGGGGCCCCAGGGTGTGATGCAGCACCTTCAGGGTGCAAAGCACACTCAGAGCTGTGAAGCACCATGACCACATGTAGAGGTGGGTGATGAACTAGACACCAGTGGGAACTAGGTCAAAAATTGCCAAGAAAAGCATTGAACTTAGCTTTCCTTCTCCTGCAGACAGAGCTGAAAGAGATAAAGAGCTTGTTCTGCATCCAGAATGAATTACAGGGCCTGGGGTTTGTAGGTGCAAGGGGAAGACAGAAGGAGAGATGCCCTGATCATAGAAGGTCATCACCTTGGTTTCCTCCCCTCCCTACCGTGCAGCAGACAGAAACCAGGTGAGCAATAACATTTACCCAGGCAGGCACTTTTCCAAAAAGCAAACACCACGTCACCCTCCCAGCACCACGACCCCAAGAGAAGAGGGCAGCACACAAACATGCACACCCACACACACCCTGGGGGCCTTTTGGGTTCAGGCATCAGCCACCACAGAGCCAGCTCAAACCACCCTGTGGCACCCAAGGCTTCTGCAAACAGTGAGCCCGTCCTGTCCTTCCATCTCACCACAGCCAGATCCTGGGTTGTGGCTCCTCCTAGTCTCAACACAGGTGGTGAACAGCAAGGAATGGAGGGGGACAGCCAAAAGCTATGGCTGCAGGGAAGCCATGGCTTCCATGTGTTGCTATTAACTCCACCTTGGCCAAGAGAGCCATCCATGACTCTTTATCCACAAGGAGAACCTGTCTTGGAGGATCCCAAGGATCCTAAACACCATCAGAGATGATCTGCCCTCCCTCAAAGTGCCTGATGAAATGGTCACTGAGCTCCATGCAACTAAATACTACTTAGAGAAAGCTTATGCAAATGGTCCTATGGAAAGATACAGCCTGATAACGCAGGGAGGGCCCAACTAGTGATTCAAAGTTCTGGTGATTCATATACTCCTTCCCACCTCCTTCCTCCTGCAAGGGGTGTGGGACAGAGGTGGGAATCAGGGCCAGGGTGGGAGAGGACTTTGAGGCCCCTGTCGATGAGAGGTTGATTGCAGAAGTATCAGGTCTGGCTTATTGGAACCCAGAACGGGCCAGTTTGCTCCCTCTGGCTTTGGGTTATTGAAGTCCATTAAGGAAAAAAGACCCAATCAGAGCAATTATCTTGCACTTGGTGGCACACACAATTTCCTTCCAAATGCATTTAAACCAGAAAACATCACCCTCATCTTCTCCAGCTAGTCCAATTCCACACAGGGTAGTAATGAGCAAATCACTCTCTAATTGGCTTTATACCTGGTGACTGTCTAAATGTTTCCCAGTGCAGATTTCTGAGCTTTAGATTCACTGGGGATCTGGATTGTGTCAAGCCAGCTGTGGGGAGGGAAAAAGCTAAAGGGAGAAAACAACCGTGTGAGATAGAACATCTGCTGCATGCCAGGACCACTTTTTGCTAACAAGATTTTGCGAGGAGCAGACTAGTCTAATTGCATTGCAGAGCCTGGCTGTTTCAGGAACAATGCTTTCACAGACTTGCAAAATCAGCAAGTTAATCTATTAGCGTGGCTGCATTTCCACCCTCCTAGGCAATGGGGAACCAAAAGGATTCTGTGTCTTAAATGTCACTCACACAGCCAAGAGAGCAAGAGCCATCCAAGCACGGTGAGCAACAGTGACACAGCTGGCACAGAGGCCCCCGCCGCGCTGCCTTGCTGCGGGTACCTGCACTGGGATGTGATATTGCAAAAAGGGCAAGTAAAAAATTTGTACCAGGGTGACATAGGGAAGGGAAGGGAAACAGGGTGAGCTTAGAAAAGCAGGGGTCTGTGTTTTCAGAGGGATTATCATAGAATCATAGAATGGTTTGGGTTGGAAGGGACCTTTAGAGGCTACCTAGTCCAACCCCCTGCAGTGAGCAGGGACAGCTTCAGCTCGATCAGGCTGCTCAGAGCCCCGTCCATCCTCACCTGGAATGTGTCCGGGGATGGGGCATCGACCACCTCTCTGGGCAACCTGGGCTCACCACCCTCATTGTGAAAAATTTCTTCCTTATATCCAGTCTAAATCTTAGTTTAAAACCATTACCCCTTGTCCTGTCACAACAGGCCCTAAAATTATTTCCTCAGTGGCTCAGCTTCACGCACATCGAAGGGTAGGTTTGGTTGGTAATTGTGTACACCATATAAAACTGTTTGTGGGGGTTTGTATTGCCTCGGTCAGGCATCCCTAATGCTAATCCACCCAGGGTATCTCAACATATACACATTTGTATCTGTTACCAGCTCCCACGCCATACAAAGGATGTTGGAGACTCCACCTTGCTTGTAAAGGGAGGTAACAGAAAAATACACTCCCCACCAACCCCATGACTCTGTTTGTGTACCTCAGCACCACATCATGCCATTTGTTTTAGCACCAGAAAGAGTGGGGATGGTGGCAAACAAAATCTAAAGGTCAATTTGCAGGCTTAGCAGCCTTGACAGGTCCCTCTGTGGTTTTATTTTCTGGGTATCCAACGTACAAAGGCACCAAAGAGATCTCTCTTAAAGCAATGAGACATAGAGAGCACTGCACCTCCCCAGGAGCAGACGGAGAGGGATAAGGATGGGAAGGAGACTGGAACAAGTGCAGAGACCTCGGACTCACCATTCCAATTCCTCCCGCCCACGCTCTCCAGGGATGCAGTCTTGGAAAGCCTCACCGTTACTCAGCCCAGGACTTCTTCAGCCTCTACCCAGCCAAGACTGACGCAGAGGCCACCACAGCCTGGCTTTTAGCATCTCCACGCATTCAGATGCAGCCCTCCCCATTTTGCCTCTCCCACAGCAAGTTGTTTTGATGCGTCTGGTTGCAAAACCGCTAAGAAAAAATACTCCCTGGATCCTGACAGTTCTGAGATCTGCAGTTCCCAGTGCCAAAGCAGGAAAGCCTTCACACTCCTCGCTGATAAAGTGGGGGGTGGGTTGCTCAGAGCAGTGAGAAGGCATGCCCCAGGTTACCCCATCCAGAGGCAGAAGTGGTCCCTCTTGGTTTCAAGTCCCAGCACAGTCCGGTCACCGCATGAGCCATCGATCCTTTATGGAAACGATGTCACCTGGCTCCTTTTCGTGCTGCCTCGCCGCAGCCAGCTTGACCCTTAGGAGCGCACACAACTACAGTCTTGAGAAGTGAAGGAGAGGACACTGAGCAGAAGCAGCAGCTCTCAGGGGTGGCTCCACCAGGATGTCCTTCCCTTAGATCTCAGTACATGTAGGCATGGGCTCTAGGGAGCTACACCAGAGAGGTGGAGGAGGACAAACAGAAATAAACTCTCATGGCTGCTTTAACTTTAACACGCTATGACAGATATACCCCCCCTGATTCAGCACAGTGCTGCTGGCCACCTTCTCCCAAGTCCCCCCATCCTCCATCATATCCCAGCCTTGAGCTCTCCTACAGATCTCCCTTGACCAAGCTCCTTTGGGACGGTGCTAAGGACTTGCAGGGTGAGGAACAGCCCTGGTTTGGCAGCATCATGGGTTTAAAATACACCCACCCTCCAAAGCCCGTCCTCTCACCGTGGCACAGTGCTCCCTCAGTTGTGCCAGCACTTCTAGTCGGGGGGTCTAACCTCAACCAGAGGAGCTGGTTCCTGGGGAGGTTCACAGTCATATTAGTACAAGTGAGGGACCATGAACCGCAGGCATGAGCCATGAGGACGTTCCACAGCTTGCACCGCTTTTGAGCCATCAGTCCCCACCCTGGAGAACATGGTGGTGGGGACATGTTGGTGGGAAGGGAGGAACCTATTCAAGCAAGCCCTGCTGTGAGAAACCCCGGTATTTTGGGAGGAATGGTCCAAAACAACCCACTCATCACAGAGCTATTGTGAAATCCTGGAGCAAGCTGATGTGGCCACGAGCTCGGCTGCACTGTTTCTGCCTCCAAGCGACATAATTCAGGTTTGGCACTTGTGACTGCTGAACGCTGCCCTGCCTGAATCCCAGTTCCTGTGTCTCACCAAAAGCCAAACTTTTAAAACAGGATTTAGGAATCTAAATAATTCAGTTTGGGTTTTTTTTCAGTGTTGTTTTTTTTTTTTAATTATCCTAAGAGCAAAGTTATTGACGGGAAAAGAAAGAACCCGAAGCTGCAAAGAAAAATTACCTCCACCCTCCACTGTGCATATCTCAGATCAAAACTTCCTAACTACTTTTCCACGGGGATACCTCCCACACCCCCTTGAGCCATACTGTTCCAGTGCAAGGAACTACCCTTTGGTTTGTGATTGTGTCATATTTATAGCACAGCAGCACCTCGATCCAAGGCCAGGATTTGACTCCACCATGGTCCAAATTAATCCCTGACTATGCAATGACAATGAAGAGGTTATCATGAGTTTAAGCCATTTAAAGAAATTACTTCCAGCCCACACCTATTCTGGTTATTCATATCCTGGGCGTTGCTTTACAAACAGAGAAATCCGCTTTATGAGAAAACCACCCTCTAGAAATGTGGACTCATAGCTTCTGTTAGCTGGGAGAAGGGACAAAAAGGGGCGTTATTTAGAGAAAATGATTCATTATTCAACCACCAGGAAAAGGCTGAGCTCCTGCCACTGTTGAGAGAAGGAAGTGGAGAGGAACTTGGCAGCAGGGTTGGCCATAAGCACCCAGTGTTAGATGGTGCTGGCTGGCACCTCCAAGGGGGTGGTTCACCAGAAAGGAGGAAGCTCGTATTTAACAACCATCAGGGACCTTCCCATGAGGTCATGGGCTCGAGTCAAGAAACTGCAGGAGTTTACAGAGATGTCAAACTCAAGCAAGCTTCATCTCTCCTTGGTAACATCACTTTCCCCTATGGTGATTTCCTCCTGACCTGCTCGACTTTCCCAGTAACACAGGCAATACGCAACATTTCCAGGCGAGACTTTGAAGAGTTCAACTCATGCGCAGTCTGCTGCGGGTTTAGTGAGACACAACAAGGCAGGTACAGCAGCAGCAGCAGCAGCTCCAAGTCAGGAACATGCCAGGCTCTCCCAGCAATATGTAGCACAAACTGACTGCATGGTTTACAGGGGCTGTATACAAGCTAAGCATGCGCATGGGTAGACTTTTACCCAGTTTCTGCAGTTATTAAGCACCCTGTTTACACCTTCCATCATTAATTCTTACATAACTCTATCAGTGGTATTTGTATCAGACCACAGTCAAGCTTTAACCATCCACAATCACTCTCCATTAAGATGGTTCGTCCACCTTTTCCTTCTTGGAGGGGAACTGGTAGGAATGCATCACTGAGTGGTGGTTTCTTCCCAAAGATCCAGAAAAATCAAAGATGTAGGACGCTTTGTTTCATCTCTGTGTGAACACATGGGTCACCTCTCCCACGCTGCAGTCTCTTGCCCTGTTGGTCAACACAGTTCCTGCTGGCCCCAGCTATCCACCCGAAGGGGACAGATGCTTCAGGTCGTCCTTGCTGACCTGATTTCTTCTCGTGAGATCTGAGTGAGACACCGCCAGCCTCAAGGGGTGGGGAAGTGATGCCCGCTTGTCCCTGCCCCACAGGGCCTGGGAACGGTGGCTGAAGCACTGGTCTCATTTAGGGCACCTGGGAAGCCAGGGCCAAAAAGGGGGTGAAGCCGGAGCATCTAGCAAACTCCCATGAGAGCATCACCCTGGGGTGCTGCTTTTGGCTGTGCTATCTGTGCCAAAGGACAGTCTAAAAGGGACCTATTGGGGGGTCTTCATAGAGATGAGCATCCACATGAGGATGTGAAGGGGTCAACAGATCACACAGGTTGGCACTCCCCTGTGCAGGCTTGGTCCTGGCGAACTCAGCTACTGGGAGCCTGTGCTCTGCTCCAGTGCACTGCCAACACCTACAGCCTTAGTCCTTTCTCAAGGGTCGTTTTCACTCTCCTCCACTCCCCTGAGGGCCCCAGTTCAAGACTGGTTTGTCCATAGGGTTTCCTGGGATACAGCAGGGAGCTGAGCACAGGCTCCCTGCAACCGCAGGTGGCAGCAAGACAGCATGCAGGGTGGGGATGGATGGCCACGAGCATGGGTAGGATGGTCAGGCAGGGCAGTACCATCCCAAGGAATTCATCCCCCCTTTGCACAGTGTTTCAGCACACATAGGTCTAAATTATTGCATTGGGCTAAGCACCTTCACTTAGGACAAAAATCCCACCCTACCACGCTTCCCTGCACTACACACCTCAGTCTGCTTCATAAACAGGTTTTTAATCTTTGCAGGGCTTTGGGGCAGTACTTGCAGTCTCAGAGGAGAAACGGTGCCATTTCACTTACCGTCGAATTGTGTTGGGGTTTTATTTTAAAAAGGGATGACTTGGAGAATTTAATGCTCCCTACAAATAATTCAGATGGCATCAGTAGTTTGGCAGCAAGGAAAGGACAAGCCCTTGCCCTGGGGTGTTTACGAAGACAGATGCTAGCTGCATTTATTCATTCCCAGTCAACCCATTGATGCTCCTGGAATGGACAGCAGTCCAGACTCTGCTGAGTCAGGCAAGAAGGAAAGATGATGGAGAGAGGGTTGTACCTCCTTCTTTACAGGTGTAGGTATCCCTCTGCCCCGACCACATACACATTACAGGGTTACCATATATTTAAAGGGAACAGAAATGCAGAAGCAAGTGAGTGTTCACACAAGATCCAAGGGGTGTATGCTGAAGTTAAGTCAATTCACACCCAAAAAAAAAAAAAAATTGCAAATCCTGTGGCAGGGACTGGTCTTTAGAGGAAGTGATCTGGAGCTGCGGTGGATTTTCCTCTCCTGGAAAAATAAAACCGGATGGTGCTTAGAGGAAGCAGGTCAAATTTAGTTCAACAGAGAGTTAATTCAAGGAAGTGCTGTGACTTCTCGTTACGCAAAAATCAGCCGGTGGTGCATCCACAACGGTTCCCACTGGCTTCGAATCCGCCAGACCAAGGAAACGGCTCCTTTTTTGCTCCAACCACAGGGCCAGTGTGGCTCCGGCTGTCATCCTCCCACCAACGCTTCCTCCTATTTGTTTGTTTCTTTAACCACTTCTAGCAGCAGCTGGAGTCAGCCCTTGGTTTTACCACACCTCATGTCATGTTTTATTTTCCTTCTGCAAGAGGCTGCACTGTGCCTGATCGAGTCTTTGCAAGGGGACTTTGCAAAGGCTTTGGCAAAAGGGACTTGTTCCAGCAGGACCGAGCCTGCCCTTAACACAGGCAAATTGCCCCAAAATCCCATCTCTGAGGGCTCAAAAATTAGAGCTCACAGGCGGTGCAGCACCTCCCAGCTTGCACCAAGATTAAAAGCCTGGGCTGATCCAGGGCATAACTAGCTCTGTACTTGCTCCATAGGCTGAATGTGCCCCTCTGGTACCCCAGAGCCAAATTCAGGAGGATTTGCTCCATTCCCTCCCACAGAGCTCAGAGAGGGCAGTGGATGCCCAGGGCTCCTTTCTGCGACACCCTCTGCTACCATTACATTCTTCCCCATTACCAATACAACAGACACCGATGCACAGTTGCATTAAGAAGCAGGCAATGAATCTAATCCACTGATTTTACTGTTGATTTTGCATTTAAGGCTGTGTCCTTCTGATGCTGAGGACAGAGCAGACTGGCTGGCTAATTTCTTATCAGAGGCTGCAGCGAGCCCTCCTCACGCCGGGCAGCTTATCACCCCCTATCCTTATGGGGATAAAGCGCAAGAGCGTGTTTGCCTGGCACCATGGGGCTGTGGCCTTGGGAGGATCCAGTGAGATCTGCTGGAATGCAGCCAGGGTCAGCATCACGTTTAATGAGAGGAGAGACCTTTTAAAATAAGCATAAATAATAACAAAAATTCTCTTGTCCATCCTTGAAGGGGAAGAGATTGGGGGAGCCAGTGAATGGCTTAAAAATGGACAAACAAGGTCAATTCCGAAACTGCATTAAATGGTGACCAAATCCTTTCCTGGCAAGGAGCGACCAGACTGGCAATCAGCTCCAGGCTTTACTGAAAACGGCAGATAAATTAACAGGCAAACGGCTCATAAATTCCTAAGCTGAGAAACGCAAAGGTCTGGAAGGACTCCGACTCCCATGATGGATCGCAGACAGATGACAGACTCTGCTCGGAGGAAACGATCCCTCAGCCCATCCAGCAGCACAGAGGAGCCACAGCATCAACGCTCTAACCACAAGCATCCTTCAGGCAGGACCAAAACTTAGACAGGCCAAAAAGCTGCAAAAAGCTAAGCAGAGACATCCTTGGAGCGCAGGTGCCAGAGGTTAGTGTTTCTGGCAGAAGAAGGTCCAGGTTATTGCTCCTAATGACCATTGCCATTTTAACTGCCTCCATGCACCTGCTTTGGGCGAGCTCTCAGAGCAAAGAAATGTAAGAACTTCCCCATTATCTTCACCCTTGTGTCTTTGCCAGCTTCCCAGCCTGCGCTACACACTGGGTAAAAGACCTTTTAATGCAGAAACTTGCAGGCAGGCAAGTGCCGGTCCTGCTTTTAGTGAATTAGTTCATTGACTCCTTTCCCCTTCCAGGAAAAGCCCGCAGGGATTTGATTGTATAACCCTCACTCAGCAAGTGAAAGGAGCTAAGTGCTTAATTACACAAGGAAGAGGGGATCTGAAAGATGCTCTCCCATCCTGCAACATCTCATCCTCCAAACAGAATAGCATCAAATTCAGGAGTCATTGGGTATAATGGACAAAACCCCTACACACAAGTCAGGCTAGATATATGTCAGGCCAACAGGGAAGGGGCTACTGAAATACGGTATTTTCTCAGTTTCTAAACCAAGATTCCTCTTGTCTGGCTTTAAAAAAAAAACAAGGGCTGTGAATGAGAGCATCTCTCCCTGGTGCCACAGTAAGGCTGAAAATGCCATTGCCCTACTGCCCTAAGACCTCCCGCTTCCCACAAGCCGTCCCAAAACGCCTGGCCTCTCTGCCTCCCCCAAAACTACTCTGACTCTCAGACTTTCCCCTCCAAATGACATTGCGTCTGTACCCAGATAAAAATAATATTGCCATTTAGCAAGAATCTACCTTTGTGCTGTTTAATCAGTGACAACCTCCCTTGACAATTCCTGCAGAGACAGCTCGGCACTTGCAAGCAAACGCTGGAGAGAGATAAAACTACTCAGAAACAGGGTTGGAAGGCAAAACTCTTCCCCTGAAGGTGGGAGGGTATAGACTTCATCCAAGAGAGTTTTTCTGGTGGTTGCAACCAGCCAGGCTTGAACTCACGGTGCAGAGGTGCAGCTCAGGTTCAGCCATCACTGCATGTCACCTTGAGCCACCCAGTCGCTGTGACAACAGCTTGGAAACCCTCACACTTCATCACAGTTTCTCATTATACCACCTTTGGTGCAGCTCAGCACCGAGTTGCCACCTGGTCCCCTCCAAGAAGCTTTGGGATCTCTTGTCCCAACCACTCTGCATCTTAGGGAAGACCATGAGGTGCTTTTGCAAGGTCCCGTGACACGCTGCTGTGGACAGAGAAACACTCAGCACACAGCAGCCTGGTCTGCCTGCCGGGTCGGGGAGGAAAAAACCTTCTCCAGGCTCAACCTTGCTCCCTGGGAAGAGCTGAAGGACCAGAGCATGCAGTTCATGTGGTTCACCACATATGTGCATGGCCTAAGCCTCCCACCATGCTTCATTTGCTTCCCACAGGAGCATAGTGATGCCCAAATTTGTCCTGGCTGGTGACTGGTCTCAGCAGCAGGTCATCGCTTGGTGGGCTGAACCTGAACCACATGGCCCTCCTTGCTGCAGAGAGAAAGCAAGCCCTTGTTAAGGCCCAGGGGTACTAATGACCCTAATTTAACCCTGTATCAATCCCATGGCATCACTGGAAGTGGTTTGTACCCAAGAAGAGAGTTTGGGGCAGTGGTGATTAGAAAAGATGAACTGTTTTCCCACAGGGTAGGTGAGCCTCTTCCACCCTGGGCCATCACTGTTTTTTTCCCAGGGGATCAACAGACACAGCCGGGTGCCCCAGATCCCCCCTTATTTCTGCCTCCCAGCCTGCATCTCATCCATCCCTTTCCCTTCTCCTCAGTACTACCCTTCCCCATTTACCTAGCTCCCAAAAGCCCAGACCAGCTCACCAATGCACAGACTAAAACTCCGTGCTGCACTGCCAGCATTCCTGTCTCAAACAGGGAGGGCAAAACCCAGAGCCTGAGGATCAGGATAAGACTTTCTCTACAGGTGGTACTCTTACCTGAACACAGAGATCTCCTTCTCCATATGGTAGCAGGCAGAGCACAAGGGAAAGGAGTTTCAAGCAAGGTACTGGGATTTGGGCTCAGTCCAAAAAGCTAGGTTTAATTTCTAATGCAATACCCAAGTGCTGCTGCCAGAAAGAGACACTGATACCACCCTAGCCAGCTCCAAAACCTACTTCAGCTCAGCAATGAGCAGCCAGTCTCATTTTTAAGTGGATGGATGAACTAAAACAATGCTCTTCAAGACCCCTTCCCAGCTCAGGCTGATGCTACAGCTTCCCTCCCTCCGACACACTCGAGCAATTAGCTTTCTGGCTTCGCCGTGCTGCATCACGAAGACGTCTGGCAAACAACCACCGAAGCCAAAGCCCGATTAGAGGGCTCAAACAGCTGCTCCCTCTGCAAAGATCTGGCATCCAGAGCAGGGCTCGAGGCCAGGGGAAAGCAGGGAGGAAGGGAGGGAGGGAGGACACCCCGCTGGAAAGAATAAGGCTGAGCACGTTCCAGGAAAGGCTGCAGTGCCAGATGCAGGAGGAAGTTGAAGCAAAACAGCCTGACCCGAACAGCCTGTTCCAGCAAAGCCCTTCAGCCTCCCCTTTTCCCCCCAGAAAAACCTCAAGCAAGAGGGAGAGCACTGCANNCCTTTGGGAGCATGTGGAGGAACAGAAAGGATGAGGGCAGGTCCTGGTTGGGAAAGAAGGGATGCGCACACGAGGGATGGGTTTAGATCTGTACTAGTAAATATATGAGAATGAGATCCTGCCTCTGCCAAAGCCCGTTCCCTCTGCCCCACTGAGTTTGCTACAATTACTCTTCACATGCAAGGGCTTTGCCTGAAAAAGTTAGCTCCTACGTATCACTTCTCTGCATAGATCATAAGCAACAGCCTTTCTGAGAAAGCAAACAGGTGTTTTTAATCGTTGATGCCTTTTACTTCCACTCTCCACCCACTCTGCTCTCAGAGCAAAGCTTGAGGCATGATGAGCTCTTGCATCTTATCATGCAATTACAGCTGAAACTCTCCAAAACAAACCATGGCCCTGAGAGATAACAGGGATGTGTACACACCATCCCCTCCCTGCAGGCAGCATCCCCATGACTGGCAGACTCCATTTCAGGGTCAGGAATTCCCCAAAACTGCACTTGCCAAAAGCTGGGTGTATCACTCTGTTTTTCTAAACAAGAATAAGATGTGATTGCCTAAGGAAAGATTTGCTGGTTGTAATAGAAGGAGGATGCTGCAGGGACTCAGTGTGGCTTAATAACCATACTGTGCAATTACCACACAAGCAGAGCAGTTGATTTTAACTTCATGGACATTTTGGACCTTATTGAACACTGCGTTAAATTGGAGAAGCCAATGGTGTTTCTCTGTGAAAACTCTACCCGGTTTCTCCCATGCAACCTCCAACAGTCGCTGCCAGCTCTTCCTCCACAACCTCTGAGCATTGCTACTACATCCTGTGCCTACTACGACCAGACCAAGCAGTTTAGAGATATAGGAAAGAGCACGGTTAATTCTGCAGCAGACCTTCAGGCTGGACACACAGCTAGACCCGCTACAGTGGGTGAAAAATTGTTTCAGAGAAACGTGGGATTTTACAGCTGCATTCATGCAGTTTCTTACACCCTCTCCCAGCTCTCTTGCAGACAGCAAAGTGGTGAGATATATGTCAAGATCCCTAACACGCAGATGCACTGCATTTGCTTTCTTGCAGAAGACGCTGGGACCTTTTGCTGGGCTCTCCCCCTTAGAGACCTGGTATGAATTCAGGCAGAATTGGGTCCAGCAACTAAAAAATGTCACTTTGCATTGGCTGGCTGGCAGTTCTCCCTGTGAAATTCAGTCGCTTTTGCCAAAACAGACAGCTGAAAGGAAAGAACCAGGAGAATTCTTTTAGATAAAGAGGCCTCTGGAAACTTCAGCAGTAACCAGGACACATGTGAGCTCAAATTTCTTTTTTTGTGGTGATTTTGTGGTCAGGGCAGCTAGACAGGTCTGATCAGACGATCCTACCAGACAGTGGCATAAGGGAGACTGCTACTGCTCAGCATAGACTCCTTCTGGTGATGCAACTGCTTGCAAAGTTCCCTTTGTCTGGTGCAGAAGCAGCGAAAGAGTGGCCACCTCCACCTCCAGTTAAGCACACAGGACCTTGCTTGCGTGTGGGACCCACTTCCAGCACCCATTCCCACTGGCAGCCCATGCCAGAAGGAGCCTCTGTTCAAATTGCAGAGCTGGCTGGTTGGAAAGAGCTTGAATTCACCCCACGCTTCAGCAAGGATGGGCTTGGACCTAGCTGAGCATCCCACCATGCAGGTGAAGACTAGGAAGTCCAGAAACCTTTCTTAGAAAGACTTCATGCTCTCTGGAGCAAGGCAGCAACAGGATCAGCCTTGCTGGCTGATCTCATGTCTTCCTAAGCAAGAGCTGATGCTACACACCTCAACAGCAAGGGCTGCAAGTGAGCTCAAAGCCAGAAAAGCAGATGGAGAAGAGGTGGGTCACCAGTTCAGAAAAAGGTCTCCCTCTTCCCAAAAAAGAAGCACGGACAAGTCTATGCATGATAAAGTCTGCATAACCAGAGTCATTCGTGACCCATGCAGCAAGCTCTGAGACATAGATGCTCAGCAGAAGACAAACAAACTTCGACCCTCTACAATTGCATCCAACCCTCTGTCATTAGACGTGGGGCTGAATTAATGTGTGTCTGTGAATGCAAAACAGCAAGGGGGAGTCAAATACATCCTTACCCTTTAGTCCCAAAGAAAGTTGTTTATAAAGTCTTAGGCATCACCCATATGTGGGCCAGGCAAGGGGTTTTCATGTTGTCCCCCACAATGAGCCCAAACCACGGTGAGCCCTGTCTTCAGAAGGCAGCTGTGCACAGAGCATCTTTCCACTCCAGTGGACAAGGGGAATACGCTAAAACACGTGCAAAGCCTTGCACAAACCCCTTGTCCAGAGAGCTGGCATGCAAAAGCCCAAGGCAGGGCAGAGGAAGTCAGACCTCCTCCCACGAGGGGCCCTGTGGGATGCTGGGGGGGCTCAGCCCCTCCTGCCACACAGAAGGAGTCAGTTCAGCTCCATCCCACCCTTCACACAAAGCCTTTTTGTCCACCCCCCCGCTGAGACTGCCCTCACCCAGACAGACGCAGCACTGTCTCACGAAAGGCCAGCTGATTTTCCGGGCCGCGAGCGGGGGCGAGGAGGACAACAGCAGCTCAGGCGACCCTGCCACGCTGAAATGCCACCAAGCTGTGTCCAAAACAGCACGGGATGGGCAGCGAGGGCTGCTCCTCCCCGCAGGTAAGGAAGGAGACCCGGGTGCGTTAGATGCTGTGATATTGCCTCTCCCCAGCTGCAATTATCGTTGCTCCCTGGGACGACTGTTATTTCACGGCAGTTAGAGAATCGGCCGCATGGTCAACCCCAAGCAGATGGCCATACCAGGGCGTACAAGTTCCCCAAGACATAACGCCCTCCGGCCCTGATGTGCACCTTTTGGGCAGGCACTGAGGGCAGCAGAAGAGAGACAGGCAACATTACCCCCACAGCCTGCCTCCATGCCAGACACAGCAGCGTGGAGGACACGCAGGGTGCTTTTTGCAGAGGACACCAGTTTTGCACAGGGGAGGAAGGATGGGCTAGACCATCCACCTCCCAAAGACCCCAAAACCACCTCACCAACCCAAAGCTTATCTTCTTTTCCCTTTCCGCATGGACCACCAAGAGCATTCAGAGATAACCCTTTGGCCTGCTTGACCCACCAGGCCTAACAAGAGGACCCAACCCCAACCTGGCTGCAAACCATCTCTCTGTTTTATGCATGGGGAAACCGAGTCACAGAAAAGCCTCCTTTGCTCCTGGGCCTCACTGTGAGCAGAACAGCCTGGACATGGGTGCAGCAGGTCTCCCTGCCATCCCAGAAGCTCACGATGCTGAGCCCAGGCAAATAAACCTGCTGGGGAGAGGAGATGTTGGCTCGGGATGCCCGAGAGCAGAGATGGTGTAAAGCAGTGTTGAGGTGCAAGGGGATGGGTGCACTTACTTTTGGCCTCTTCCACTGGATGCCCTGGATCCTTGACTTGTAGAAGAGCGAGTCGTCATTGGCGGGGAAAAGCGGGTCCTCAAAGAGCTGCTTCCGCCTCTGACACTCCTTCTTCAGGGAGGCGTAGCGCTGGTTCTCGTACGGCTTCACCGAGGAGAACATCCTTCCCCACCGGCCCTGGGAGGACACGCAGAGCGGGAGTGAGACAGGGCAGGGTCTGGCCGGGGACACCCAATCCTCCTCCACAGCACCTGGGTGGCAGGACCAAGACATCGTGGCTGGAAACAACCACCCAGCCTCTGTCTCTGCCTTCCCCCGGATCTGGCTGTCCTACATTGTTAGACCCCACGTTTATAGCCCCATGAAGCATCTCTGGCTCACTCCAGGAAGTATCAGTGCGCTCCATCACCAGTTTAAATAGGCAGGGAAAATCCTGCATCCAAACGAGGAGAGATGGATGACTCCTCAAAGCTCAAGCATACCTTGCAAACCCCCTGGGCACGGGACTCCCATCTCCCTCAGAGCTGGCCAAACACCACCCAAACAGGAACAGTAGGAGATGATAACTGGTGTCCTGCCTTTTAGTGAATTCGCAATTCGTTGGGGAAAAACACAGCCCTCGAGGCAAAGGAGAAGACGACATCCCCTGCAAGCTGGGTGTGCACAGGTTTTATGGGGGCTGAGCACTACCCAGGGCACCCCCACCATGCAGCCTCAAATCACGGGAATACATTTCATGAATTCATCAGAGACGCCAGTTTCTCAGTAGACTTTATCAGATCTGTTTTTAATTAAAAAAAAGGCCTCCTGGCAGAGCACCACGTGTTTGTGGATTAATTATTCTTTCTTGACAAGCATCTAGCTTCCAGGGCAGAGACGTGAATTTAGCAATCCGGAAGACAGCAGGGAACCATTGCCCAAATGGGCCCCAGAAAGAGCGCAGCACCTCTCCATCACCACTCCATCACCCCTGCCATTTGGTCATTGGGTACCAACCACTTTGGTCAAGTTCTCATCCCTCCATCCTGCAGGTCGAGTCACCTTGGTCCCACAGCAGGCACAAGGGAAGGGGGTGCTCTATGTTGTTCCTCTTTACTAAATCACAAGCCTTCTTCCAAAGCTCCTTCCCTAAAGTTTTTCTGTATTTATTTGTTACAGCCATGTACAATCCTTCTCTCTCCAGAATGGGATGTCCTTGTCCACCACTGACCATTAGTGACCCCAGTCTGGAAACATCTACTCTGGTTTCCTAAAGAAATGGGGGTTTGTGTGCCCCGTAATCCCAGCTGCAGTCTCCAACACCATCCCATGGTAAAATGACGGGTGCCCCATCCAGCGGGCAGATGCATCCAACAGCTGGCCCAGTGAACATATAGAAACTATATGCTAACTGTGGTGAACATCCACAGACACTTAAAATCATCACATGCGGTGGGACAAGGAAATCACAAGAAAGGTTAATTGGACACAGCTAATCTGGAGAAGAGAAGGCTGAGGGGGATCTCCTCAGTGCTTATCAGTGTCTGAAGGGCGGGTGTCAGGAGGGTGGGACTGGGCTCTTCTCAGCGGTGCCCGACGACAGGACAAGGGGCACCGGGCACAAGCTGGAACACGGGAAGTTCCACTGAAATCTGAGGCAAAACCCCTTTGCTGTGCGGGTGCCAGAGCAGCGGCCCAGGCTGCCCAGAGAGGCTGCGGAGTCTCCTTCCCTGGAGCCATTCCCACCCCGCCTGGACGCGGTCCTGTGCCCCCTGCTCTGGGGGTGCTGCTCACGCAGGGGCTGGACGGGGGGAGCTGCAGAGGTCCCTTCCAACCCCTGCCGTTCTGTGATTCTGTAAACATCCAAAATCCCAGGGATTATAAAATCACTTACAGTTGGGCATCAATTTAGGAGCAGTATCACATCCCTTGTTAATGAATCGCTAGGATTAGCTGCAGGGAAGTAGGTGTTTGAGAGCTAAACCAATGTCAGTGCTGATCCAAGCAATCCTCCAGGAGCATCACCCACTCAGCCAGCCTCCTCTCGCCTGGGAGAGAAGAAAACGCTTCACTTCTGCAAAGCAGAATAGCAAAGCATAGGTTTTAATTAACGGTATTTATCAGCCTGATTAGCAGCACAAGTGCTCATCACCCAGAGCTTAAGTGAACCCAAAATAACCCCCTCGTTGGCTGCTCCACAGGTTTCTGCTGCTGAGGATCACTTGCTAAAGCAGCTTGTGGGGTGCTTTGTGCCAGCCACCCACCCTTCCCCAGATCACCGCACGTGTCCCAGCCCCATTCCCTGAGATGCAACGACTGCAAATAACCATGCACAGGGGCAATTAGGCCTTTAATTAAACGTGATCTGAACTGCAAGAGAGCCACCACCCTGGGTGGACTGTCTAGGATGGACTGGCGCATCAGGTAGATGCATCTCCCATGAGGAGACCATTGGCGCTGGATGGCCAACAACCCACCTGCCCTGATGTGGAGGAGTAACACAGGGAGCATTCAACAATGATCCTCCAGGATTATGGATTTGAGATTTTATAGTTCATAACTATAAAAACGTCCCTGCTCATTGCAGGGGGGTTGGACTAGATGACCTTTAAAGGTCCCTTCTTCCAACTCAAACCATTCTATGATTCTATAACAGCTTGCAGATCAAAGCTAGGGAAAGCAGCTCTGCCTTCAGTGTGCTGGATACCCTGCCTGTGGGGGGCCAGTTAAAGTATTAATTCACACAGGAGCCTTTGAAGGCAGCTCAGCAATGCATTGAGGTACTGTGGTATAATGGGCTTATAGCAATGCTCACGCGATTTTCTCCTTGGCATCAGGGCCAGGTCCCAGATGCTAGAAAGAGGCCCAAGTGCATCACCTGCCCTCAGAAAAGCCTTAAAAATAAATGGCCCAATATAAAAACCTGAATAATACACCAGATTTACTCCTTGCAGAAAAGCAGACAGCCTCACTGAGCTGTCAGGGAACGCACCCAGCAATCAAAACATGCAGCCACCCTGCTAAGAGGGCCAGAAACCAAGCTAGCCTCCATGTCTCCAGCAGAGGAAGGGGATGAAGGACAGGGGAGACGTCCCCAGGGAGGTTGTGGGGACATCTCAGCAGTGAACGAGCCCCTTTCGACTCACCATCAGGCAGGACTTTCACTGCCTGCACTCACTGCTGCAGAGAGGCACAGGCAAAGCAGCAGTGCTGCGCAGGGATGGTTGGCAGCTGCCTTCTGCATGAATACCACAGGCTGAGAGAGGAGGATGCTGCTGTTAACTGAGATGCAGGATGAATTGCTTGGACTGGTGCATGAGCTGGGCTGACAGATGAGAAAGGACATTTCCACGGGAGGTTGTGCAGAAAGAACCGGTGAGATTTAGGAAGAGAGCCTGGAAAGAAGGGGAGGGAGGTCCCATGCCTTTCTAAAAGCCACACTTGAGTTAAGGCAGGAGTTATGGGTTTGACGCAGGAGATGCTGGATGCCACTCCGCAGCCTGTCCTGTGGCTGAGGGCTGGCATTCGGCTGCTCATTCATAAAATTACTGCTCCTCCCCAGGCAGCTCTGCAACAACAGCTTGGAGCTGCATTTTCCAACAACCCTTGCAACTCCGACTTCCACAAGATACCCTGGGCACTGTCCACCCCTATGAGAACAGGTCCACGGTCCTCTCGGCCAAGGAGCTCCAGCCTTTCTGCTGCCCAAATTTGTCTAGGGGAAAAGGGCCAACTCCTTGCCCTGCTATCCCACCCCACGGTGACCGTCACCTTGACAGCCATCTGTCCTCGCTGCAGGACTGCTCTCACATGAGAGGGTGGAGATGGATTTGAGTTGCAAAGGAAATGCCAAGCAGAACGAGAAGGGATACTGTTCAGGATCATTTAAAAAAAAACAAAACAAAACAAAACAAAAAAAAAACCACAAAACCTTGCAAAATAATTAAAAGGATGAGATGGAGGAATGTTCTTAGAGCAGTGTTAAAATTCATTACTCCCTCTAATTTGCAGCATTTCATGCTTACCAGGCTGAACTTCAGATCTGCCACATTAAAATCCTCAAGGGCTGCCTAATTACTCTTTTCCTTCTTGCACCAAGCTAGGATGCTCCAGGAGCACAAGAGCTGGGCGTTTTCATGCCTGGCCTGAATTAATAACCCTACACTTGCAGGTGTTTGTGTGTGAGCAGGGAGGGATATCCAAACTCACAACCCTCTTAGCAGAGCCGAATTTTTGGAAACAGGGATCTAAGCCCAACCTCAGACAAACCATGAAGAAGTTAAATGGGAAACTATTTTATTCAAGGAGGGAGCCAGACATATGACTCACAGGTGTTGTGGACTCCCCCTTTCACCTCCAGCATTGTCCAGGCTCCTGTCAGCTGGTAACGATCATGGCTCCGAGCACTGAAATGGGGAGAAAGTATTGCACCTGGACAAAATATTGGCTGAAAGGCTCTTCCTTCCTCTCCCACAAACTGCTTCCTCTCCTTCCCTTCCAGCTCAGAGGCTGCCGTACCACAACTAGCTGGCATGGCTTCACCACGCTTGTGTTATCGCAAGGCTGCACGCCTGCCAGGAGCAAAGGGCTCCTTGCTTGTAGAATCATAGAATCATTAAGATTAGAAAAGCACTCTGAGGTCATCAAGTCCAACCCCCAACCCAACACCCCCAGGCCTCCTGAACCATGCCCTGAAGTGCCACATCTGCACGTCTTTTAAATACCCCCAGGGACGGTGACTCCCCCACCGCTCTGGGCAGCCTGTGCCAGGGCCTGACCGCTCTGGCAGGGAAGGCATTTCCCCTCATACCCAACCTAACCCTCCCCTGATGCAGCTTGAGGCCGTTTCCCCTCGTCCCATCACCAGTGACTGGGGAGAAGAGACCGACCCCCCCTCACCACAGCCTCCTCTAGGCAGCTGCAGAGAGCGATGAGGGCTCCCCTCAGCCTCCTCTTCTCCAGGCTGAGCCCCCCCAGCTCCCTCAGCCGCCCCCCAGCACACTTGTGCTCCAGACCCTGCCCCAGCCCCGCTGCCCTTCTCTGGACACGCTCCAGCCCCTCCATGTCCTTCTTGTCCCGAGGGGCCCAAACCTGACCCCAGGATTCGCGGGGTGGCCTCACCAGTGCCGAGCACGGGGGCAGATCCTACAGCTGTCTGCCTCTAGGTCAGACAAAATGCTTTGTCCTTAGAGGACAGGATCTGCTGGCTTGTGTTCTCCAGCTCTGTTCTCACTGAACACAAGACAGCTTTAATATTGCATTGCAAAGGCATAGGATTGGCCCAGAGGACAACGTAGGAAGCAGGCATGTGGTTGCTCAAGCCCCAGCTAGGTGCAGTCTTATGGGCGCAACCTACAACACTGCAGCCTAATAGTAGGATGTTCAGAGCAGCCAGGTTCTTTCCAAAAATGTTATTTAAATTTTTTTTCCAGCCTCCTTGGGTGTTTCTATTGACAGGCATGGTACAATACTGGGGTTGCCCTCCTGCCTACTAACACAAAAGTCCAGCTCTCCGAAGAAAACGCTGCCAACGCAAGGACAGCTTCAATACACTCTTTCTCCAGAACCCAGGGAAGGTGCAGTTGAACCGTCAATCACTCTCTACGCCAAAAATGAGATAAGCACTCCATGCCTCTTAGCCAACATCTCTGTGAACAAAAAAGCCTCAAGCCACGGGCTACAAAGTGACAGCCCCTGACAGCCCCACTGAAAGCTTTTCACGGCCAGCAGCACATGGTCCACAGCAGGTCTGAGCTGCATTCCCAAAGCCCTTTTCTGTTCCCAGTTGTGCATCTACCGTAGCTTTGCTTTGGACTTGAAGTGGCATGGCACAGCATCCTGCATTAGCAACGTCTGCAAGGACTGGAAGGTGAAGCCGCACTGATGAAAAGTAGAAAACAAGACATCATTTCTTCTCAGATTGACTGTGGTTAACCAGGGGAGCTAATTCCTGTGGGAAGCCATAGGTAGTTCATCTCCAGATTTTTCTGAGCAGAGTTGGACGTCTTTCCAGAGCAGCTGCTTTAGCCAAAATGCAAATTACTCAGCATTTACAGCAGTTACTTCCTGAAACAAAACCGTTGAAGAACAGAAAACTGAATATCGCTTTCTGGCCTTTATCTCTTGCCTTCATCCAGTGGTATCTCTGTTCTCATCTAAGAGCTAATAACTCTACTAGGCTAAAAGTGAAACAGCCATTTTTACTCTTAATTATATTCATATCAAGCTCTGATTTTTCTCAGTGATTTGCTGCAGCACAGCTGGGGGCTGAATCCGGACACCTCAACACAGCACCCTTCAGCCAGAGGGTTAATCCTGTGTGCACGCACACAGGGACAAGACGTCCCCCTCCTCAGAAACTCAGTGTAGTGGATTTAGTCTCAAAGAAATCCTGATGGGGTTGGGGGCTGTTTGTTCTGAGTGAGTAAACCAGCTTTTTGCAAGCGCTTAAGTATGGCAAATGCTCCCTGATGATATCTCCTCATCTATGGAGTGGGAAAAAGCATCACCCTCCATCTGCAGGGATCCTGGTCCCTTCTGAAAAGCACTCTGAGACCTACAGAGGAAGGTACTGTCTAACAGCTGGCTATTACTGCAAAAACCTCAAGGAAAAAAAAAAAAAAGTAAACTTTCATTCAAAAGTGCATTTGCAGCACAGCCAGGGAAGGGGCCAGGGTCGCTCATCCTAGCAGAAAACTAGTGCAAGGGACTCCGTATTGCTGAAGCAAGCCTGGCTGGCAACATCTGCACAAAATCAACTGAAGATAAGATGTCACATTTGGCGGCTGTTTCCAGCAACGCACAGTGGGTTTTATCATGCTAGCTTATTTCCTCTGTTTTTTTTCCTCCCAGAACGTTGCTCCTTCGTTGTTTAATGTCAACAAGACGGCGCAGGGAGAGACCTAGCCAGCCAGCGGGTTTGCGTGGAGGTGCAGTGTTCAAATATGTTTTTTCCTGGGAAGGCTGGGCTTAAGGGGAAGGTCTGGGCATCCCTGGATGCCCCTCTCCTGCAGGAGCCAGCTGGGTGTGATGGCCAGGAGCTCCCTTTCCCTTGGATAACTCACACGGGATGCTTTTGGCCTCGGGAGTTCCTCATTCCTTGCAGATATGAGTCACCGTTTGCAAACAGAGTGGTTGGAGCTGCAGGAGGAAAGGGCAGCCCTGCATGGTAAACACTAATAACCCTGTGTTGGCTTGGCGGCAAGCTCTGCCTGGCAAGAGCATTGCACACAAAGTGCGGTCATGGCACCAGCCAGACTGGCCCTTCTGCTCAACAGAGACGTAAAGGTCAGATGGAACCAGAACATATGTCTGAAGGCATCCTGGCACAGGCAGGGGTAGCAAGCTTAAAGCAAAGCTGGTGGCAGCATTCCCCACCGGACCAGCAAATGCAGGAAGCTGGAGGGACGCAGAACTAGCAGGGACAGGGGCAGAAGAACAGCAAAAGGAGATGGCAGAAGGACAGACCCAAAAGCAATGGGAAGAGGAAGGCTGTAACATCCCACCAGGCAGCCAGCCTTGGCCAAGGGAAGCAAACAGGAGGTGAAGGTATTCACCGCTCTGGGTCCAGCTCATCCAAACCCACTCATGGTTTGGGGAGAAGACAGACGCTCAGTTTTGGGTACCCTCAACACATCCCCAGGTGCTGTTCAAGCACTGAGCCAGCGTTACCATGGCAGATACGCATTATATAGGCTTATTCCCCAGGCCACAGCAGGGTTACAACCCCTTGGAGATCAGCAGAGGTTGCAGGATAGGCACTGAAAGGTGAATTAATAGGCTTTGCCAATGCCCAGCCCCACCTCTTCGCTAGCTCTCCACGCCCCAGCACCCCGACCGTGACCCTGGTTAATAATTGCAAGGAGCAAGCACAGAGCACAAGCAACAGCAAAGCACTCCTGAGCTCGCTCAGGGGCTGTGGAGCTTCCCAACAAAACCTTGCTGACAGCAGGAACCTTCCCCAGGGCTCCCCTGGGGTTTATATACGGCAGCCTGAACCGGGAGTAGCACAGGGTCACGGGGCTGGTATCATCTAGCAAGGTCTATGTTCAAATATGGCATGGCTTACACAGAGCAGGTTTTCAGGCACTGGAGAAAGACAGCCTAGGAAGAGCAGAGTCACGCATGCAGAACTGAGCCACCTCCATCTGCGGTTGTCCAGCCACATGGGCTTTCCTTATCCCAAGAGGGCTGTCACCCCACACATGCATCGCGTTGAACACAGACCACCCACCCCACAAGGTTAAAGGAGTGTGGTGCCCTCCTCAGCATCCATTTTAATCACCGTTGGTTACAAAAAAAAACAACAACAACAACAACAAAAAAAAAGAAAACAAAAGGATGCTGTCTTTGTAGGAATGGACCGAACCTGTATTTCTATTATTTATTCAGGGCTTCTAACTGAATGTCTGGACCAGCTTCTTTTAAATCTGGTCACACTGGCTCCACTGGAAGCCTTGCACCACATCAATACACTCACACTGGTTTTCCTGCCAGCTGGGCAACAACATTATGGTCTAAAGACAGAACTGTACCTCTGTGACAGATGTACACCTGTACCTCTGCGGCTAGATGGAAGCATGGAAGAGTCACAGGGCGTTGCTTGAGGTAGCCTAGAGAGCCTTTTTCTTAGGCATTATGGGTACAGAGATGCTTCATTAAGAGGTTTGGGTAACCAGAAAATCCATTCAGAAAACTCATCATTAGCACAGATAAAATGCAGCACATCTCCATGCAAATGCTCTGCCTTCAATAGCTTCTGCAGCCTCTGGGATAATTAAAGCAATTGAACTTCAAAAGAGGAGGAGATGTGTGCCCAAGGAGCAGAAGAGATAAGCGGGCTGCAGGTATTCTGTAGGAGACTGAATCCAGGCAGCTGGATCCTACAAGATCCTCCCTCCCAGGCTGGCTGTGCTGTTTGTCCCTCCGGCTGACCCAAAGCATCTCTCCAGCAGCTTCAGCCCAGGTCACGTCATGACACCAACGCCAGCCCCAGGGCTATGGGTTTGTGCTGTCTCCTTCACCTTCACCCCTTGGTGCAGGCAGAGCCCAAAACTCTGCCCTCTCGGAGGCCTGGAGACACAACCAAGTCACAGAACCACGGAATGGTGGGGGTTGGAAGGGACCTCGAGAGCTCCCCTCGTCCAGCCCCTGCGTGAGCAGCACCCCCAGAGCAGGGGCACAGGACCGCGTCCAGGCGGGGTGGGAATGGCTCCAGGGAAGGAGACTCCACAGCCTCTCTGGGCAGCCTGGGCCGCTGCTCTGGCACCCGCACAGCAAAGGGGTTTTGCCTCAGATTTCAGTGGAACTTCCCGTGTTCCAGCTTGTGCCCGGTGCCCCTTGTCCTGTCGTCGGGCACCGCTGAGAAGAGCCCAGTCCCACCCTCCTGACACCCGCCCTTCAGACACTGATCAGCACTGAGGAGATCCCCCTCAGCCTTCTCTTCTCCAGGCTGAACAAGCCCAGGTCTCTCAGCCTTTCCTCCCCAGGGAGATGCTCCATCCCCTGAGCATCCTTGTGGCTCTGCGCTGGCCTTGCTCCAGCAGCTCCCTGTCCTTCTGGCACTGGGGGCCCAGCACTGGACACAGCACCCCAGCTGCGGCCTCCCCAGGGCAGAGCAGAGGGGCAGGATGGCCTCCCTCGCCCTGCTGCCCACACTCCTGTCCATGCAGCCCAGGACACCGCTGCCCTTCTTGGCCCCGAGGGCCCAGCGCTGGCTCAGGGGCACTGGCTGCCCACCAGCGCTGCCAGGGCCTTCTCAGCAGAGCCGCTTCCCAGCAGGGCAGCCCCAGCCTGTGCTGGTGCCGGGGGCTGTTCCTCCCCAGGGGCAGCACCTTGCCCTTGCTCCTGGTGAATCCCATGAGGTTCCCCTCGGCCCAGCTCTCCAGCCTGCCCAGGGCTCGCTGGATGGCAGCACAGCCTTCTGGCGTATCAGCCGCTCCTCCCAGCTCGGTGCCATCGGCGAACTTGCTGAGGCTACCCTCCATCCCTTCGTCCAGGTCACTGATGGATATATTGAGTCCTTCAGGTCTCCTCTTGGGTGACCCCTGGCCACACTAGAAACGTGTCTCTTGACCTGCTCCGGTTCAAACCAAACAGGATCCAAACATCACCTGCAATTTCAGCCAACGAGGGCTCCCCACTGCCTCTGACATCGGGCTCCACACCCCAGGCTTTGCCCCCAACCCTACAGCTCCTGGCCCCAAGTCAGGACTCATTTTCTCTTTGCCTGACCTAGACCTGAATAAAAGCACCGAGGCACTCTGCTCCTTGTCCTCCTCCAACGTGGTACCTCCATTTTCAGTTCTCCCCTTTTGCAGGCTCTTAACCCCCTTGGCAGCCCCTTCCTGAGCCCCTCGCCCTATAAATCCCATAGCACAATAGCAAATATCCAGACCACACCTGGCTACTGCCTGACATCAGAAGAGCATTCTCCTTGTCCGCAAAACCTTCAGGCTGGGCCAGCAAGATCTGCCATTTTTTTATTTTACCTCCTTTTCCCTCCCCGTCTTCCATGAGCTTTTCTTTCTGTGACTCTTCCAAAGCATCACGAGTACAAAAGTCATATCTAAAGGCCTGCAGCGACTCGAGATGCTGGTACTTTTGAAGACAGAAGCCTCTATCAGGTAGATTGAACCACCTCAAATTTGTGAGGTTCATTAGAAATCTTTGTTACTGGATCCACCGGGCTCTTGCAAGCTGAAAAGTCTGAATATATGTTCCCGCTGTCCCAGTCTGAGCTCTCTAAGTCATGTTTCTACCTTGGAAAAACTCCCCAACACTCTCAGCCAACTTCTTCCCCGTATTCCTTCATTTCAGCAGCACTGCTCTTCTCTAATACAGAGGGAAGAGTTTGCCATACTGCCCTTGGAGCTGAAAGGCTGCAGCCTTCTACCAGGCAGGGACTAGACACCACCTTTCCTCCCCCAGGGAGACGGACACAGGTCACGATGCCAAGCACCGCAGGTTACCTCTGTTCAGTCTCATCTCCCTATCAAGCACAGAATCATAGAATCATCTTCCCTATCAAGTAGCAGGAGGTTGGATGGACACCTCCCATGGGCCACAGCTGGTCCAAGACCTAGAGCTGGATGACCAAAGCCAGCCAGCAGCACACGAGCTGCTGCTATGCACTGTGGCTGGCACGCACCGCAGCTCTGTGACGTTTGCTGGGGTAAGGATGGATTAGCTCCTGCTGTGGAGATGCCTTCAGCTCTGTGTGCATAGCAGGAATACTCAGGGAGGGACTGACCCATTTTACAAGGAACATGACCCCCAGAAAGCGCAGGAGGTCTCCATGCAGCAACACAACATGGCCTTTGGTAGGGGGTCATGCTCTGGCGCAGCACCCATCTTTGTTTGCTTCTGCTTCCCAGCACTTCTGTAACAGGATCAGCCACCAGGATGGGATGTGTCCCCACGTCATCCTGCTCCATGCGATCCAGAGGGTAAGGTAGGACCTCTGCATCCACGGGGCTCCACCTGGCCCTCTGGGGCCCCTCCTGTGGTAACCTGGAAGATCCTGCACTTTGCCAGCCCTTCCTTAGCACCCCGAGCTGTGCCCTTGGGCAGGCTCCCCGGGTCAAACTAACCCATCACTAAGCCATAAGCACAAGCAATGAGACCAAACCCCTGCTCCTCATGCTGCAACTCCAACCGCATGTTTGGGAGCAAAATCCAAACTCCTCGCTCCTCTGAGAGCATCCACTGCCCTGTGGCACCCACCCTCCTGGGGCTGCCCCTAAGGGACATCCCCCAGGGGCCGGGATTACAGGCAGCATCATCAGGAGAGACCCCACACAGGCAGGATAAAAAGCAGCTGTCCACCCAGGTCAAAAGATTTCTTCCAGACAAGGATTTCTCCTCTTTTGAAGACCTCTTGCTCTGCTGCAGCCCAGCACAGCTGGTGCTTGCTCCTGCTGCAGTGCCCAGCAGCAGGATCCATTGCCCCTGCTGCCGTGCCCAGCAAAAATATCTGCCACTGCTCCGATGTCTGTCCAGAAACTCTGTCCGAAGCCGGAGCGGGCACCGGTTCATCTGCAGGAGGTTGCTCAGGGCATGCTATTACCTCATGGTTAACGGCAAGCAGGAGAGCATGGGCTGAGCACAGGGCTCTGGGATGGGGATTAAGCCCCTGCCTCCTCTACGCAGGAGGTGTCCTGCTGGAAGTCCTTGCTCCGTCTCTCTTTAGACAGCATGCTGCGGCAGCCCTGAGCTGGAGCAGCGAGTCACAGGGTACGTGAAAGACGTACCCCGTGACATGGGGAAGAGTTTCACTTCCCTGCACGGACAGAAACCTGCTGCAGCCCCGGCCACAGCCCCACGTTAGGCACAACAAACTACTGCTCTCTTGCTCCTGCATGAAGACCTGCCAGGCAGCCCAAGGCAAGACTTGCCAGGCAAGCAGCCAACAAACACCATCCCCATCCAACGCCCACGCAGCAGCGGATGGCCTGGCTCCTTGCAAAAGCAGAGTTTGCAGCTGCATCTTTTACCAATGCCAGACTTCCCTTTGCTCCCTTAATCATCCCGGAGTAATCCTTACAGTATTTACACATGCTCAGACAACCAGTAGGACCAGCTCTGCAAGGCTCTCAGAGCAGCAAGCGTGCAAATACTTCCTAGGAAGCTCTTGCTTACCAGGGTGTGGCTTGCAAAAAATAAAACAAACCAACTCCAAATTCTGCGCAGCAGACAGGCGTGCTTCCTTCTTCTGTATAAGGGGGCTGGGGGCAATGGTGGAACAACTCAGGACAGGCTGGGACGGGATGGAGTCAACCAGAGCCATCTGCATCCTGCACCAAGGAGCCAGGAAACATCAAACAAGTAGAAATGCAATGTAAGCTGGGACGGAGGGTGCTCACTGCAAGGGAGGGATGTGCTTTCTCACCCAGGGAATTCACGGTATGAATTATCTGGAGATATAAAAAAAAAAGATGCAGCAACAACAACAAAAACACAGTGGGGGAAAAGTACCAACCAAGGGAAGGCCCGGCAGGAGCAGAGCTGGAGCCTTGCCCTTTTCACCCAGTGACCAGAGAGACCTGCTGCCAGTCGTGTTGTAACCCCGTAGAAAGCAGCGTTACATGTCCCTTTCCCTGATGGTAAAAGCATAGCCCTGCCCTGGGCTGCTGCAGTCATATTTGATTAGTTACGGCCAGATTACAGGATAAACCTCGAAGCAATAAAACGGGGCTGCAGCCTCCCTCCTCCGAGGATGAGCTCCAGCCAGCCAGGGAGACAATCTGCCTGATAAGCTAAGGAGGTACCGCATGGTGGGGAGAAAAAACCCTCTCCCAGGTATCATTCAGAGCTCCCCATTAAGGGTTTCCAGCCTCCCAGTGTTAAGGTGGTTGGGATGCTTTACAGCCCCCTCTCCCCTTAACCTACCTTCACGACCGATTGGATTGGCAGGACACGAGAGAGCAGAGATGATGCTCAGATGGACGGTGGGAGGACTAAAACTGGTCATCTTTGCACAAGGGCAAACCAAGGGGCTGGGAGCGCTTTTCTGTGCCGGAAGAGTATTCCAAGGTAAAACCCATCAAAACAGTATCGAATTGGGACATACCCCCTAGAGAACATGAAAGCTGCCTACAGGATGAGCGAGCAGGCGGGGGGGTGAGGAGCTCAGTCCAGCCCCCTCTGAAGGGCTGGATCAGGCCCAAAGGAGCTGGCTCTCTGACCTACTTGCTGCAAACCCCACGGGCTCCCAGCACGGCTTTGCAGGGGTATCATCCGTCACGTCTCCAGCACAGGAGGATCCCCAAAGCATGAAAATCTGCAATATTGGCTGAAAACTAATGCATCGTGCAGAAAGGCAAAAGCTGTTGAAGCCTCCCTGGTCCCAGGGTGTGGAGCAGAAAGGATTTTTTCCCCAGAGGGGGTGAAAAACTCAATGACAACCATTCTTATTTCCACCATGACCTCAAGATTTTACCCCTATATTGAGAACAGGGGTCCCTCCTACAAAGTAAGCCAATTTAGCAGGAATAACCTACGAATGGAAAGACTCCATGGTGAGAAGGAGACAGCTAAGAGCAGGGGAAGGGTTAATCTTGCAGCCAGATGCTCGACTGGTGAAAAAAGCAGCCCCCATGAAGCCAATGGGTCTGCGTCCATTTTCTGCAGTGCCCAGAGCCTGACTCTTTCTCCCTGGGTAATCAGCTGGAAGCCAGCAGAGCCAGAGTAATCACTGCACCTCATTCCCTATCTGCACCTCATTCGCCACCTGCAACCCTGCCCTCGGGGCCAGGAGATGGAGGAGCACCGCCTGGCGCGAAGCAGGTCAACGCGAGCCCATGGTTGAGCCTTTGTGCTCCACAAGCAGCTCAGAAGAGCAGGTGAAGGCTCAGGCATGAAGATATCAGCAAATAAATGCTACTCGAGCGTGCCCCACGGCATGAGCAAAGGATGACGGACGCGATGGACACCTCCCTCCGTGCTGAAACCCGTGCAGGTTCCATACCTGCAGGTACGGAAGAGGTTTCACCTCTGGACATCTGCAGAGAAAGGAGTTGACACCTCTAGAGCCTAGTGAGGAGGAGGAGGGAGAGCGCCTGATCCCAGCCTTCAAGGCACTGCTGCATCCTTCTCATTCTCCACGTATTAACCTGCTGCTGCCCTGCTTGGAGTAAGCGTTACGAGAGGGGTCTTGGCACCTCTGGACTGGCCAAAATTATCTCGTAATGAATACAGAAGTGTAAGCAGATTCAGAGCATGCACCTCTTAGTATCATCGTACCCCAGCACAAATGCTGTCTAAATCTCCTCTTGGGATCAGATCCAAAGCCTTCTTAAAGCATCGATGCTTTGTTATTAATCTCTGCTGCAACCAGAGAAGGGAGAGGTGGGTTATTTTTTTTTTTTTGAGGCACAATCAAAACCAAAAAATTATCTCTGTGACATGGCTGGGCTTCATCTGCTTCATGCCTGGTCTGGTGGAGAGACCCACTCAGCTAACACAGCCCTTCCCAACGGAGATACCAGGACAGGGTGTCTGGGCTAGAAAGCCCTGGCCTCCTACCTCGACAAGCCCCAAATCCTCTTTATATCACAGTCAAGCACCTTAGAAGAGAGGTGATGTGCCCTAATTAACACTCTCTTAACCTCCTCCCATGGGATGTAGCTGCAGAACCTCTAGATAAGCCTCCCAAGCTAAACTGAATGAATCCACACACATTTGTCCCCACACCAACACCGTCCTCCAGTTTAAACAGCTCTTCTGCCTCCCTGGTGTCCACCCCTTGGATGTATTTATAGGCAGCAAGCACATCCCCTCTCAGCCTTTGTTTCGCTGGGCTTTTATAGCCTCCCGTATAATAGCTCTCCATCCCTCTGATCAGCCTCACAGCCCTGTTTCCCTGCACCTGCTCCAGGCTGAGTTAATCCCTCTCAAGCACCAGATCTCAGAGCCTGGTCCTTCCACATTAACTCTTCCATACCCTTGTCCCACCAGCACCCTCGGCCTGGCTCCCCTCGCCTTTTTGCAACCCTCCCAGAGGCACCCAGGGACCAAACCAGCCCTGAACCCCCAGTCTCGGCCATCCCAAGGTGATTCAACCTCTACACATAGCGCAAAGCCCAGCCACACAGCACCTCACTGTATGGCCTGATATAGTCCTAGGGGACATCCCCACACCCGGCAACTCATCCTCGAGGTCAGCCGGTTCCCTCTGGACGAGCATCTCATCCGCCCCGTATGGATGGTGCTGCTCAGCTCGGTTCTGCAGGCCAATCTTCGCATGAAAAATGAGAATGAGCTCAGATCGTCCCTTAAAGGTTTTAAGCAGATTTAAGCCCCCTCCCTGTGTGGGGTTAATCTGTCCAGCAGTGCCCTTTGCCACCTCCCCTAGCCCCCAGGCAGAAGTCTTCTCCACCGACATACTCCCCCCCACACTAAATATGTAAATCCCAGTCAGATAAAAGAGACCATGTTGCATCTCTTTTGCGTAAAAAATGAGAGCAAAGCTACAGGTCTGGCCCAGCACACCCCCGCTTTGGTTACAGTCCTGGATTTCCACCTCCCACCACCCCAGGGGTCGGGCTTGAGGATGCCCACGATAGTTCTCCATGGGCATCCAACACCAGCCAAGAGAGAGCTCCCTTGAACAGACTATGGGAGAGACGGCAGCCGAGCAGGGATTTTGCTGGGCTCGTGGCCATGTGAAAGCCCCCCCTAAGTCATTTCTTACCACAACAGGCAAGGATGGGGCACTGGTGGCAGAGAGCAGGGTCGGACTTGACTCTGCCACGAACCTCCCAAGTGCCTTGGTCATGTCACTTTGCCCCCTTTTTGTGTGTCACCGCTTTGCAGACAGGATTATTGCTTCTGTATGTCACACAGGGTGTCTCTAGGACATGGCAAAGGGGCTTGATTTCTCTTCTGAGCAGGGCCTGCTACAGCAAGCCTTCCTGAAAACCTGCTTTGCCATTCGCTAATGCCTTGATCCTTAACTCTGCTGCCAACGAGAAAGTTTTTCCCAACCAATTCTGGCGCATGGCTCCTGGCAAGTGCCAGACACTGAGCAAGCCAGCCCCCACGCACGCAGCAGCGTTCGTACACATGCACCCGCTGCAGGGCGGCGGGATTTAGGCCTCACAACCAGCTCCCAAGGGCGGAGGGTCTCTCAAAGAGCATCCATCAGTCCCTCTTGGGTTTTACAGCCGCGCTGCTTGGCTCCTGGGCTGGAGCTGATCCCCGGGCGATTCGCATTAAAGAATTACTTGAATAAGTAGGAGGCAGCCTATGTTCCTCGGGAGAGCTGGGGGAATGGATTGTACCGGCAGGACAGATGTGACAGTAGCGAGACGTTGCACTTAGCAGGAGTGAGGATCAGGCCCCAGCTCCTCCATCCATGCCTGGCTCTCCTGCTTCTCCCCCTCCCTGGCTCTTGCAGCCCCAAGGATGCTCCCAACAGGTGATACCTGCTCTCGCCTGCAACTTAAGCTTGCCCCTCCTCAATTCACTGCTATCCCAAGCAGCCCCCTCCTCAATTCACTGCTATCCCAAGCAGCCCCCTCCTCAATTCACTGCTATCCCAAGCAGCGTGGCTCGCCAGGCTCTCTGCATCTGCCTCGGGCTGCCCACCACCCATGCGCAGAGCGCGGGGCGGGAGATGCAGCTGCAGGGACCCCCCCTCACTCCAGTATAACACCAGTTCAGCACGCCCGGACGCCAGACTAACCTGGGGGCGGGATCCGAGCCCCCTAACACGTGAGAGTGGATGGAGACGAAAGGCACCCCAGGGACAGTCTGCAGCACGGTCCTTGCTGGATGCAGCAAGAAAAGCAGCTGAGGATTTCGCAGCATCCTCCACTACCGGCCGCGCTGGCTGCCCCGCTCTCATCCCCATCCGCATCTGCCCGCACTCCCCACCAAGCCCAGAGCTAACGCAGCGTCCAGGCAGAGACGTGACGGCAATTGGCAATAAACACTTAGCAATAAACCCGAGCGCGGCTCGCAAGTGGAGCTGCGGGGCCAGGCGAGCAGCCTGGGCTCACCTGGCAGCTACGGGAGTGGGAGGCGAGGGACAGGGGACCGGAGCCACTGCTGACGGGACACCCTCCACTAGAAAGCACCAGGCTGGTTTCTCAGCTCCAAACTAACCTTTTTTGCAGGGCAGGAAGAAAGGGATGGTGCCTCCCACCCCCGGGATAGGGGCAATCCAGATTCACATCTCTACCTGGAAACCCAAAAAGACCTCAGTCCCCGCGCCCCAGCAGCAGCCTGGCCTGCCCCGGGGGCAGGAGCTTTCTCTTGCTTTAACTTTCTGTGCAACTTACTAAAAGTTCTTGGGTTTCTGTGTCGTGTGTCCCCCCCCCAAAAAAAAATATAAAAATGGGACAAAGAACAATACTGAAACCTCAGGGTTGTTTTTTTTTTTTTTTCCCGGGCGCAGAAATCCAGCTCTCCAGCCAGCACCGGTCTCGGCGAGGCCTCGCTCCTGAAAGTTTCTGCCCAGCGGAGCTCCGCCGGCAGGAACAGCCCGGGCTGGGAGCCGCTGCGGGGTCTGGGCCAGCGCAGGGCGCGCCTCCTGGGCGCACCGGCCCCGAGCACCCCGACTTCCAGCAGCCCTAAAAACTACACCTCACGCCAGCTAAAGGCAAGGGCAGGAGCGCGCTCCGCGCCAGGCAGCGCTGGGGAGGAGGCGGCTGCTTGCTTTTTGTGCCCTGCAATGATCTCCCGCCCCCCCCCCCCGCAATGCAGCTACCCCCGCTTCCCGAAGCCACAGGTGCCCTGAGCATCCCCCGCGGCGGGGGCTGGACCCCGCGGCAGGGCGCGGAGCGGCGGCGGGGGTGGGGGCGCAGGGACAAGCCTCCCCCCGCCCTCCCCGGGCCCGGGGCTCGCCGTACCTGCCGGTTGCCGGTGCTGTTCCCCGATGCCGGTGGCTCCGGGAGCGCCGCTGCCCGCAGCGCTTCGCCTCCCGCAAGCACCGCCCCGACGGGGCGGGCAGCGGCCGCCGCGCCTGCGCTGGGACCGCACCGGGCACCGCACCGGCACCGGGAACCGGGAACCGGCACCGGGGACCGGGAACCGGCACCGCACCGGGCACCGCACCGGGGACCGGCACCGGGCACCGGCACCGCACCGGGCACTGCACCGGCACCGGGCACCGGGGACCGGCACCGGGCACCGGCACCGCACCGGGCACCGCACCGGCACCGGGAACCGGGGACCGGCACCGGGAACCGGGCACTGGCACCGGGAACCGGGAACCGGNGCACCGGGCACCGCACCGGGGACCGGCACCGGCACCGGGAACCGGCACTGGGAACCGGCACCGCACCGGGAACCGGGCACCGGCACCGGGAACCGGCGTTTCCCACCGCTGGGAACCGGGACCGGCACGCCCGGCAGTGGGAAATGGGAGCGGCACCGGCTGGTTGCTGGTCCAAGGACCTTCTCCTGGGACTGAAGGACCAGTGCGGTGAACTGGGAAACCCCACTAGGAACTGGGATTTGGGACCGGCGTTGCTCAAACCCCAGGAGTTGGGATCATCTGGGAAATGGGGCCATCGCTGGGAAAAGGGGGGGCTGGCACCACCCGGATGGGGAACTGGGGCTGCCCAAGCACCAGCACCACCAGTCTGGGGAACTGGGACCAGTGCCTGGATCACCTGGGCACTGGCAGCAGCCACTGGGACCTCCCAGGCACTGGCACTTGGACCAGTGTTGCAATGGCTCTGGATACTGGGATAAGGTCCCACTGGCTCTGCCCGGGACCCGACACCAGAACAGGGAACTGGGCGAACTGGAGCAGCACACACCAGCTGGGCACTGCACACCAGGGCCACCCGGGCACCAGGCAGCTGGGGTGCATCAGGACATCACCCTTAGAGGGTGCAGGGGGGAGTCACCGGGGGTCACAGGATTTGGGTGCAAAGGGGACATCCCCCGGTCAGGGATAAAGTGCAGCAGGATCACTGGGGTTGAGGGAGACGTGTTTTTCAGCCCAAGACCAAAGTTATTCCCCCTTTTATGTTTTGCAAAAGGGAAACTGAGGCACTGGGGAGGGAGCTCGAAGGCTGGGCGGGTGCTTGGCCACCCTGCACATCCATGGAGGCGGGGGCCACAGGGCTGGTGATGCGGCGGCCAGACTGGCCGTGCCCCCCACGGTGGAAAATGTACATTCCCGGCCCACAAATATATATCCAAGAGGGGGAAAAATAAACCTGACCCACCCAAAAGTGCATCCCCCCACAGCAGGAAGGAGCCGGTGGGGTTTTACAGACCCTGTGTGTCGTGGGCAGCTCTGATCTGATGCTCTGACTTGACACACAAGCTTTACTGGCAGCATTCAGGGTTTATCATAAATTAGGCCAAAAAGAGATGTCAAGGGAAGAATAATTAAAGGAAGCATTTGTAAATGATGGGAATAAACTTTTCACATTGAAAATTATGGGTGATCAGACACTTTTAGACAACAGAAAAACAAGGCTAAGGGTTTGCTGCTGCCTGCCAGCGACAGAGTAAAAGCTTAAAGGCGTCTGCTTGCCACATTTGCGGTAATGCAGAGAAATTTTGGTGATAAAATTAGAAAGGGGGCTGTGCCTGGAGCAGCACTGGCCTGGCAGGAGCTCCTGTTCCCACCGAGGTGTCACTTGCAGCTGTACGTGGTCACCGCGAATCACGTGGGTGATTCACTTCCTCTAGGGCCAGCCATTTCCTCGAGTTTCTTATTATCTGAAGCCGCTCTGGACTTTCTATATTAAGGTTCTTGGTGTTTTCCTGTTAATTTTATGCTAACTTCATTACTTATTCAATTTATGCAATATTTGTATTACCATTATTTGAATTAATTCATTAGTTAAAGGAATAGGAAAGCCAAAAATCTGTAGTTCCACGAATGGAACTACTTCTTTGGCAGCAAAAGCCATTTTCTAAGGTTTTCCTTCTCTTTGCTAGTTTTCCCCTCTCCCCCACGGATCTCAGGGCTGCTGTGGTCTAGTTGTGCTCAAAACCAGGTCGGTGCAAGGGTCCTGTTTCACACACCCCTTTTCTCTCCCCTCATCAAAAATCACCCAGGAAAATAACCCTAAAACCCACGGGGTTTTAGGACCCCGGATTTAGGACCCCATATTAGGTTCTGAGCCCGGCTGTGTGCAGTGCTGAACCATCACCCCCACCGCAGTGGGAAACTCCAGCAGCAAAAGGCAAAGACAAAAAAATAAACCAGAAAAGGCAAACCCTCAGCCTCTGAGCAGACCCTGAACAGATCTCCAGTCCCAAGCCCAAAATCATCGGTAACGGCCCTAAAACCAGCTACCAGGCAGGCTTGGGCAGGGATGGATGCTGCTGCTCCCTGGGAGGGCAGCGAGAGCGTAGAGCCCGTTTTGATTTGTGATGTGCTTAAACGGGGAAGCACTCCATCCGCGTTAATTAATTAATATCATCATCCATCATTCCTCCCACCAGTTCAGGCACCTCCTGCCCAGTTAGCTGTTGTGGGCTTGCTTCAACCGCAACGGAGGTAAGTAGGTAAATTCCTACCACACCGTTTCACCTATTTGGCCCCAAAGTTGCTAAGAGGGAGCGTCTCGCTGCTGGGGACGTGAGGACTTGGGGGGGGCACATGGGGGAGTTTGCCATCCACAGGGGTGATGGGTGATGCTGGGCAGCACCGGAGAAAGGGATTAAAAAGAGGAAGAAGGAATAAGAAAAACAAGAGAAAATGGGCTCACCCTTGAGATGAATCAGCAGCAGGAGCCTGGCTTTTATTTTGGAAACCGGCTGGAAAACATTAGGGAAAAGCTCCTCCGCTTGAATTAAGGCAGCGAGCGGGTCCCCAGCCGCTCCCATCTCCCTGCGGGGATGCGGAGCCCGAGCCCGCTCTCATCGCAGGCCCAGAGCTCACCGATTAACGTAGTTGCATTTCTGATTTCAGCCTCAGCAGGGGAAGGAAAATTATGTAAATACAATTTATAACGACACTTCGTCGCTCCTCAGCGTGATGCAAATGAGGCCGCGGCGACGGGGGTGACGCGAGGGCTGCATGGGGGGGAAGGAAGAAATAGCAACGCTTTAAAACTGGGCACCCAAAATAAGTAGGAATAAGGTAAAAGGCAAAGTGGAGGAGGAAAATTGCAGCCGATGATTCCTCCAACAAATGGGATTTCGTTATTCCTCCTGGGATTTCAAAGCAGATGACTTAGAGAGGTTTTCCTCCCTCCCAGGAATAATTTGTTGGTCTTGCTCATGCCGGGGACCCCCAAGGTGAGGTTTGGTCCTGCGGTGGTTCAAGGTGAGGGTCTGCCTGCCCGGGGCGGTGGGAGGTGGAGAACTGCCCGCCCCTGCCACCCCTGCTCCTACGGGGCCAGCTCTCCCCCTCCGAGGTCATGTTTGGGGGGAGAAAAGTGAGAAAATGACTGCAGGTGGGCGGCTGGTGCCTGTATCCTCATTTTCATGCTGTGGAGATGCAGGGAGCAACCTCTGATGGCCCCAGCCCCAGTGGAGCTGCCTGGTGAGAGCGATCTGAGCACTGTTGATCCCACCAGGTTGCAGTCTTCTGCTCCTCTTTGAAGATACCAAGAAATGAGCCTACTACAATTCCTCCATTGGTCCATCTGCACTTGAATTAAACAGCATTTTTCTGAATTCTACAAAGTTGTTTGACCCGGTTGCAGCCTCTGGAATACCAGTAATGTATTCTCTCCTTTCCCTCTCCACATGATTGCAGCAAAATCTCCTATTCACTTGATTTATTTAAGCAGGCCTTCAGATGCTCCAGTAATGGGAGTCATTTAGGTCCCTCTGCAGATATGTATTTATTTATTGCTGTTCATTTAAACTGCAGAGCCAGTTGGCAGGAGAGAGACAAGACCGGGGTCACAAGGATGTTAAATTATTCACTGTCAAAAATAGCTGGTTGAGAAAGTTAAATTAAGCAAGGTCGTTCAAGGTCATAGTCAATCACTAGTGGGAGGAGAAGGGTGTTAATTAGTTGTTTTATTTATGGGGGTCATCGTGACCAAAGGACCAGCAGTTGGTAATGAAAAGGGAAACTAGAGCAACTCCTCGTTTTTGACAGAAGCAGCTCTTGGTTGAGAGGCCAAATTGCTGTCCTTGACCACGATGGAGAAGTTGAGGCTATTGAAAGGCAGCCTTGGGATGCTCATGGAGAGCTGGTGGAGCCCTGTGAGGCATCGGCCAGGCAGTTCCCCCTTGCAAAGTCCATCTTGGGGCTGAACTTGGTGATGTTCCTTCCACAAAGACGCTTGGGCAGCGGCTGGGGAGGCGCTTAGCAGGGGTGGAGGCCTCAGAGGGCATCTGAGATACTTTGGTCGCGCATGCAGATAGGCCCTTGCCTGAGATTTTGCCACCTCTCTTGGCAGAGGGTCCAGTAGCTGCACATCCTTTCTGTTGATACTTGTGTTTCATTTCCCATTTGAACTTTATTAGCATCTTCTTCCAGCTATTAGACCTTGCAATATCCTTTTCCTCCCAGTTTAAGAGCTCCCTAAGATCAAGCATCTCCTCCCTTTCCATTATCCTCCACCATGCGCTACCATGGGCCAGCTAAGGTAGGAAAATCAGTTACTAAGCTGGGCAGGTATGACCTGGAGTCACTAGGATCCAACAAATCCACACCTTGTAGCTTACTGTATGACCTTCCATAGGAGAGCAGTGTGATCATGGCAGCCAGGTCTTTAATAATAGCAGTACCTGGCCAGAAAAGAGCTTTCCATCCAAACGTCCGTATCATAAGCTTTCATCATCAAAAGGCCCATTTTTTCCCTATTTCTTCATAAAACTAGAGGTGGAAATCATAAGCCCTGATGAAACCCACCCTCTGCCTCGCTGCCCTGGCCAATGCATCAGCCGCGGTTCGGGATGTGCCCGCGCCGTGACCCGGCACAGCAGCCGGCTGGCAAACAGCTCGCGCTAATTGATAACTCTGCTGGGAAAACCATACCATTAAATTCTCCACTTAATTGTCTGTATCAGCGCTTACTTCTGCACAGTCACAAATCAGGCAGCTTTTTAATGGGCTGGCTGCTATTAAGCAAGACAAAAGTCAACCAGCAAGAAGCTTGCTTGAAGAGGAAAGAAAACATGACATCAGGGTTTATACCGGAGGAGGGAGTTGATGTTGCAGCTGACATCAGAGCGAGAGCTGTGGCCCAGAGAGATGCTGAGAGATTGGCCTTCCCCTGAAAAGCTAGCGAGGTAAATCAGCAGAGGAAAGGTTATCCATGATAATATCTACAGAAGGTAACTCAGGTATCACAAATCAAGCTCTGGCAGCACAGGGCTGCTTGAGTATTTATTCTTCTCTTCTACCCTGAATTCTGTCCTCTTTGGGGATGACACTAGGTGACACACGTGTGGGAAACAGGCCTCAGGACCCCAGCCCCTTGGCCATCTGAGCAGCAGTGC
This sequence comes from Anhinga rufa, assembly GCA_013400875.1. Taxonomy (NCBI): domain Eukaryota; kingdom Metazoa; phylum Chordata; class Aves; order Suliformes; family Anhingidae; genus Anhinga; species Anhinga rufa. The sequence continues at coordinate 77,428 of VZTV01038446.1, forward strand.
ATAATTAGAGGAGAGCTGGGCTTACTCTAACAGCTTTCCTGCCCCACACCGATCCGCTCTCCTGCATGAATACTCACCTGTTTATGAATAAGCGACTTCAGAAGAAAATGCCCAAGTGCTGAAGAAAAGATGGTGTTGCAAAGCCCGGTCAAGGGATGTGCTGCAGGATTAAACTCAAACGTGCCAGCCCAGCCCTGCAGCACTTTGAGGTAAACTGCACTTAAGGAGATGAGGTTGGGGCAACTGTCCTGGCTAAACCCCAGCTGGGTTTGTGGCCAGGCAGCTGAAGAGCTAAACTGCTGTGCAGAATGGGGAGATCCCACCTAAAGGGCAGCTTGGAGGATGCAGATGTGAGCAGTTCCCACCCTCTTAACTCACGGTAATTCCTTCTGGGCTCCAGGAGCTGAGTGTGACATGGCCCCTCTATTCCTGGGCTTCCAAAGAGCCTGAACCATCTTCCCAATACAGCAGAGAAACCGTCAGATTTTCAAGGCTTCCAGACATAAGCTGTTGGACCTAGGAATAGCAGAGAACTGAGTAACAGCCAATGGTACACCTCTGTCTTACCTGCCATCCGCCCTTTGCTGCACTAATATAGAAAACAAGGAAATAACAACCCCCAGCACCATGTCCCTTATGTTCCTCCTCAACTGAAAAGAACAAAATCCTGCCTGAAACCCCAACGGGATGCCAGGGCCAGGTGGAGGTCAGTCAGTGACAACCTACGGGTGCTGCCCTCTGCCAAAGCCCTCAGACATCAGCAGATAGAAGCAGTGGCCAAGAGCTCCCACCTTGCCAGGGTTTCTCATGGCACAAGCAGCACCAGAGCGCTTGGAAGTCAGCACCATCTCCTGACCACAAATGCTCCTGGATTCTGGTCATCGTTCAGCCACGACCAGCCAGCTGGAGAGGACCAGGGCTCAGACGCACCTCTACTTGGGAGCAGACAGCGCTATAGGAGTTTGGCCGACGACCTTGATTTTTCCATGGGGTTTTCCACAGTGAGAAGCAAGACAGTCTGGAAAACAAGCAGGCTGCCAGCAATCCCACGTTCCCTGGAGCAGAGAGAAAGGAAAGGAGTAAATGGCATCGCTGTCCTCTCAGCTGCTCTTTATTTAAGACAGGTCAGAAGCCGCCCTAACAAATGCTGACTTCAAACTGTCCTGCCAAAAGCTTTTTAGGCAATTTTCCTGCAGATTCTTTTCTTCACCCCAGCAACAAAAATAATCACAGGTATTTTTTCCCCCTCTGTCACCATCTCTGCCTTCAGCCCCCAGCAGACATCTGAAGCTCCCATTTCCAGCAGCTCCCAAGAGCATAGAGACAGCCGGGCAAGGCAGAGCCGCACATCAAAGCTCTTCCACACAACAATTCCTGCAGATAAGCAGCTTGCTGTGATACTAGGACAACTTCTGATCTTGGCTTCACAAGCCTAAATGAACGCTGGGATTGGCGGAATGACTTTGGATTTACACTGGTGTAATTGAGACCGAGTTTTTCTTGATAACAGCCTCCCTCTGCTTCCAGTCACACTCACTGTGCAAACCGATGGCTTGTTTCTGACATCAGAAAGACTCACAGAAAGGCTGGATTTGCTTTTCCTAAGCAAATCTTAGAAAATTTTGCTGTGTTTTGAGTTTCTCTTTGTTTTCCAGTCGCCTAAAAATACCACCCATTTATAAAGTGTAGATACATCAAAGCACCACCTGGTTCCTGTGTCAGAAGAGACTTTGTCCTTCCAGATGGCGATCCTTGGATGACACTTTTGGACCGCCCTCCTTGGCTTCCGGAGTGGCCAGCTCGGAGGAGGAGGAGCAGGCTAATGTGGGACCTCATGGGAACACCCTTGACCAAGTTCTTGATACCGTGTATATAGTGCAACGCTCCCAGAAGGCAGGGACAAAGATGACTCAGATGATGCCCTAAAAGACAAGACAATAAGATGAGCAGGCAGCGGATCTGAAAGGACAAATTTCCCCAGGGATTTACTGCAATTAAATTACTGATATTATTGCAATATATTTCTGACTGAGCTACCTCCAGCACCCACCAGGACCCGTGGGTTGGCCACTCACATCCATTGCGTTTCAAGGAAATGGAGGTTTCAGAGGGGCTAAGGATAATTTGCCGTGGTGGCCATGCGTCCCAACAGTCCCTTCACCCCCCTGCACCAGGAACTATGCACCCATGTTTTCATCACTCTCACCCCACGCGAACTTGTCATCTGGGAATTTCCCCACCCTTTCCAAGGCAGATATTTTCACTCTACAACCTACTCTCCTTCAGCAAGGAACATCTCTAGGACATGTCCTGGAGGCTTCTAGGGTATTTCCTTCTACATATTGCTTATCAGCCTAACCTTGACCCCAACAGCAGCATGCAGCAACTCCAGCACTTGTGCTGACCCCTGCACTTGGTGAGGAAGCCACCTCCAACCTCTACTCCTGGACTGTCTCTGATTACAGAGCTTGGGGAAGTTGCTTGAGTATTAATTAGAGAGGTCACCTCTACATCTCAGCTTCATCCAGGCTTAGCTTCAAACACTAGGCAAGCATAAAACCATTAGCACAATCGAGATTTATTTGCTGCAGTACAGAGTGACTGGAAAGGTGGATCTGAGGGTGTGGGAAAAAAACAACAGTGATGTAATTCTTCTTGTAAACCCCAGCAGCAAGGCACCGCTCGGCATCCTCCTCTAACCCCTGAACCGTAATTCAGCTGCTCTGCTTGGGAGTCCACAAAAGCCTTGACTTGGGTACAGCCCCTCAATGCATGCTCAGAAATCATCCTCTTTTCTTGCAGTGTCTACCGATTGGCTTCTGCCCCTTCCTCCTCTGCAAGTTTTATATTTTAGGGGAAAAACTCTACAGGAGCCAAAATGAGTGTGTAGGGGAAGGAGATGTTCCCAAATGTACTTTTTTTTCAAAGAGATCTTTGACACAGCAGTTTCTCATTGCTGCCAGTTTGTGAAACGGACTCAACCATCACTTTAAAAGCTCTGGCTACACCTTTTTATCATATACTGGGAAAAGCAGCGATTACCCAGCACTGCTGGTTACCATCTGCATTGTGCAGGTGATCCCCTCACACACCAGTAATACAGATGACCACGATACCAATGGCATCTCATGTGCCTTGATTCCCCTCTTTTTCAAAGTTTTAGAGCGCAGGGGTGTCTCAATCAGAAATCTTGAGGAGAACACGACACTAATTTTAAATGGTCTCTGTAGCCAGTCCAGGCTCGGGCATTGCATACTTGCTGTTGAGGCCCCCTAAATCCTCAGGGCATTCCTGGGAAGGGTTCTCCACCAACCTCAAAACTACGGTATGCCCAAGGCACACCTAAACTTAAGCGAACCCTGCTGAGTTAGCTATGTGGGTTTTTTTAAAACCTCATTTACTTAGCCCTCCGGATAGCTTCCCCCCCTCTTTTGCACAACACGACTGCATTAGTCAAGGAAATGAATAACGATACAGTTTCTCAGCAGACCTGCGGAGCTGCCAAGAAACTGTTGCCTCATTAAATCTGTGCCGTATCTACTTTCACTCACACAAGGCTGCACGTCTTAGCTGCTGGGCAGTGTACATGCATTGAGAATTTGGGCTTCTATTTTTCAGATTCTCAGTATTTTTTAGGAGTCAGCGCGGCGCAGTCTGTGGGAAAAGCAACGGAGAAGGAACCAGGAACCCTCTGATCCTGCAAAAAAGCAATTGTTAATCCATCTTTCAGAGAAAAATATATCCAGTTTACAGTTGGCATTTTCTGTTTTGCAATGTGGAAGGAAACGCAGTTACTCCAATTCTCTCCCAGCTCTGCAACCCTACCGGCTCGTGCTGTAATTACGCCCGATCTCATTAACAAAGCGCTGCCAAGACCTGGCTGGGATTTGGAGAGGAGATCTAGGGAAAAGACAGGTGTTGCAAGAAGTGGCAGGGCTGATTCACAGCTTGGCTATCTTCCCTCTGAATCAGCAGGAAAATAATTAGTATCCCAGGCTAGCAATAGGGGACAGCAGCCAGCTAGATAATTATATAATCCTCCTTAAGATCTGAGGTCCTCCTTAGTTTGTAATAACTCAAGTAATCTCACTTACTTGCCAGTTGTGAAGAAAGGGCTGTGTTAATTACCAAACAAGTGCACTGTGCAAAGTGTTTGGTAAGGGAAAGTGAAGACAAAATTATCAGCTTTGCCTTAAATTCTCAGTGGAGCCTCTTGTTTCATCTGGGTGGGTGTTTGCAGCCTAAATTCAGCCCCTGGACTTGCCACGGTGCTTTCGGTGGACCTCAGCTGGCCTGGGCTGTGGAAAGAGATATTTGCTGCTGCATGGAGCCAGTAGGATGGACTTGGGATGCCTGACCCGGGTCTTGCATCCTTTGGGAGCTTTTGGTCTTGCTCGAAGGGTTCCCGGGGGATGGTGCTGTCTCACGTGGGCATCCCTGTGTTTTAAAGGGGGAAAAGAGAGAAAAAACCAGACCCAGCAGTGGTCATGTAGCAGAGAAAGACCCATCACCGTATACGAGGCTGGGAAATCATACTGCCCAAGGGTATAAATCCATCCCAAAGCATCCAGATTGTTTCCTCTTTGCACATGGTATTTTAATAAGTCTAATGATATACACAGCCAATAAAATGTCTCTTCATTGCTATATGCCTTTGCGAAAAAGAGAGAGAGGAAAAAAGGGTTTGAGAATTGAAAAGTTTCTATTTAACTCTGAAGACTGGAAAAAAAAATAATCTAATCCAGTTCAGTGATATTTAAAAAGAAAAAATCAAGTTCAGTGACATCAATAGTTTAGGGGAAAAAAGGAAGATGGAAATCCCCTTCAGCTTCTTATCAGGAGAAAAGCCCAAAGGAGGGACAAGACTTGTATCTAATTTAGGCATCAGGGAAAACTTTCTAAGACTAGCTTCGGAGCAGGCAGGCAGAGGAGACGGTGGCGTCCCTGTCCCTGGAGGTTTCAAACACCGTCCTGGACAGGCTGCGTTGTGCTAGGGCATGGCAGCTGGGGGATGGAGCACCGTGCTGGCCCTAACTGGCTCACCCGTCCCCCCATTAGCAGGGGAAAACAGGGTGACCCCCAGGCACAAGCAGCCCTGCACTTCTGGGTACGGCTCCCACTGCCACAACATCGCTGCGTGCCAGTTTTTATCTGGGGGGGCTGTGAGTTAGTCAGTGAAACAGCTCAGCCAGGGACATGGGGCATCGTCCCTTCCTCCGGGCACCTGAATCGACAATGTGGTGCTCCAGTCGTACTCACAGATTGATGTTGTCGAAGGTCTGCCAGGGGAAATCCCACAGCCTGATACCTGGGTCAGCGCAGGTGATTGCAGAAGTCACGTCAGGCACTTGTGAAGAACTGGGTGGGCTGCTTCTCATCAGCCAAGCCAAGAAAAAAAAGAAACAAGGCCTTTCATGCAAGCGCAGTACAGTTCTACTCTTCACATCAACATGGACCATACTTTCACAGCTCATATAGATATATGTTTCTTTCTGGCAACGATGTATGAGACCTTACAACCACTGCCAGACCTTAATGAATACCACTGTAGTTGATTCCTGCTCTCCCTAATTTGCTGACTTCTGAATTTAAGCTGCAGGAGCCATCTCTGATATTATCAGACTGTGTGTGTATATATATATA